>JAGKQL010000069.1:5195706-5207452 GCA_018398635.1 Cyprinodon brontotheroides | reverse complement strand
CCCAGATCTCCAGATGCATTTGAGATATCAAAAAAGTACTCCAGAGTGTTGTTCAGCATGGGGGTGAGTAGAAAATGAAGGCTAATCATGTTTTGGGTGTACTATTCCTTTAAGAGAATTTTATAATTTTTAGCCCCAACAACAATTTTTCTAGTGGTTGTTGAAAAAGTGAAATTTGAAAATGAAAAAAAAAATGAGCAACACTTTTATTCAATTAAAAATCCTTCATTCAATCATTCTACGTAATTTCTGGACCTGCCTGCTCTCCAAGACTGGTGGAAGAACATTCTGAAAATAATTTTCCAAATATTGCAAAGAAGGTTTAGTATCAGTGCCAACAATAAACACAATAAAATTTGCATTATAAAAATGAAAAATAGAAATTTGGACAAATGGGTCCTGCAGAACTACAGGCCCATCTCAAATCTCCCTGATAAAGTTATGGTCCATAAAGTATACCCCGTTCCAACTGGGAAAAAAACAGTTTAAACTAGGCGTAGCTCAGAGAATATACTTTCTAGAAATCACTGAATAGCTTGCTGGAGGATACTGGCTTCAAGCTTTTTAACGTGCGGACTGGTTGCAGGGGATCGACAGCCTGACCTTTCTTTTCTACTGGATCAGAACCAAACAGGCAGATGCAGCCTTTAGTTCCTCTGCTCCACTAATCTGAAGTAAACTCTCAGAAAAAGTGCTGAAATCCTCAGCTGCTTCAAATCAACATTAAAAATGTTTATTAAAGGAGACTTTGACATCAAAACATCAGTAGTTTCTCTACATGCATAATCCTTTTACTTATTATTGTATCTCTTTACATCGCCTTTAATACTTTAGTTTTATTATTTTCTCCTTTCTCTCCTATGAGCTACTGCTTTGATCATTTACTTTTAGTTTTCTTTTCTTTGGAGTGTTGTGGGACTGAGATGTTCTACAGAACTAAAGTTGCACCATGAAGCTGAGCTGAAAACAAACCCTTGCTTAGAACAGAAATACCTTGATTGTCTCACAGAGAGACGTTCAGGTTCGACAGCAGCGAAAACAGCAGATAAGAGTAAAAACACTGAAATACCGTAACTGGAAAATCAAATGTTCACCTGCAGACATTCAGTTATTTTAACCATAGCGGCTCTTTAATTATTAATTCTGCAAACAATGAAACAACAAACGGCCGCTGGTCTGATCTGCATTATTATCAATCAGTTTACTGTCTGATACAGCAGAGTTTGTCATAAAGCAACATTTCGCACAGGAGGCAGGAGATAAGGCGACCTTTGACCCTCATTGAGGAGAACAGCCTGATGTGGAGCTCTGGAGAAACGAAAACGAACTCTGGTACCGAGAAAAACTTCCGGCTGTCTGATCTACTTTCTATAGCTCTAGTGAGGAGCGGCGCTTGAGCAGCAGCGTCTGGATCAACTGTCTGATCTACTTTCTATAGTTCTAGTGAGGGCGCGTGAGCAGCTTGGCGTCTGGATCAGCTGTCTGATCTACTTTCTATAGTTCTAGTGAGTACGCAGGCAGCAGCATCTGGATCAACTCTATAATCCACTTTCTATAGTTCTATAATTCTATATAGCTGTCTATCTGTGGAGACGCTGCAGGGATAAATTCTACTAAAGATAAACGAAGTAGGCAGTAATTTTTCAACATTATTTCTCTAATCCTGGAGATGCTCTTAAAGTCATGTATACTCTGTTTGATATTTTCTATCCTTGTATTAAACTGCATCTTAAACTACACAGTGAAACCGCAGGGTGTAAAAGTTCACGGCTCATCAATGGTGTTCTTGCCTGGTGCAGCCCGACATCATCCAACTGTATGACGACTCTTTGGACCCGGAGCTGTAGAGAGATGCCGTTGGTCTGACTCGTTTATCTGGAATTAAAATAAGCGAAGAAGAATTCCCTAGATTGTCTGTAGCTCTGCTTTAACAATTTTTCAAACGTTTTATTTTCATTCTACCAAATGATTTGCGATCGAGGCTAGTTTTCCCTCGTTAGAGCCCCCTGTATAGTACAAGATGCACTAAGAAGCTAAAGCTAAGCTAATACAAAAACTTCTCCCATGACTGAAAGACCAGCACAACTAGGGCCATAAATCGTACAGTGTCGCCCTTTGGTGTTCCTGTCTATAAGACTCTGAAGGTTCAGGTCTGAGTCCATCGCTACACCCAGATTTAGCTGGATTAGCTGAAGCTAGGTGCTAACTTTAATCCCTTGCATCGTCTTCCTCTTCCAGTCTTGTTTTCGAGTGTCCAGATCAGGGTAGCAGGTGCAGCAATCTTATCAGAGACTCCCAGACTTTCCTCGCTCCCCTGACATCTCCTCCACCTCTGGTAGGGAAGGATGAGGCGCTCCCAGAACAAAGGCTGACCCAGTTTACCAGACACTAATAAATTCAGTGATCAGCCGTGTGACACGACACACTAAGGTCCAAGAATACCAGGACTGTGGTTCTCTATAGGGATGTCGTCGACTATAAGGACAGTCTCTGTACTGTTGTTGGCATGGAAACCTGAATGGAAGATGTTAAATCAGCTGGTCATTGATAGGAAGGTGTTGGAGAAACTTCACTTTAAGACTGCTACTTTAATATAGGGTTCCAATTATTCTGTTAGGAAGTTACCTTGAAGGCACACAGACCCGCTACAGATGAGGCTTGAGACAATCTCACCCAATTCAATAATTTTATTGCACAAATTTATTATTCTAGTCAAGACAATTTAAAACCACTCGCACATTAAAATAACAGTTATAGTTCAACTCGAGAATAAGTGCAAATCAGATCAGGTTAGTGACCTGCAAAAGAAACACAGCAAAACAAACAAGAAGAAAATCGTGCACCAAACCAGAAGGAGTACCACCACCCAGAAAGTCCACCACTAACACCAGGAGCTGGCCGTTCCTGTCAAAATAAAAGACTTTCAAATCACACAGACCGGCCCGAATCAGCCACACTGAACGAGGGACATAAACCAGCTACGCTGACCAGGACGGCGGGCATGAAGCCGACAGCCAGAGCGACAGGAAGGCAGCTGAGGATGGAGGACCACAGGCGGACTGCCGGGCGGGAACATATACCGGTAAAGCTGCTCTAAGGCTAGGCTAACAGAGAATAAGGGCGTGACAAACTTCTTACCACAAGAAGGCTTGATCAGTGATTAGTTTAGGCGCATCATTCAAGCCCGTATCCGTATGCAGCTGGCGTGCTGCGCCAGCAAACACCGAGGTCTGAACCGGAGGGAAAACATGATGACCAGGTGAGGGAGGGCCCTTTATATACAGACAGACACAGTTAGATTCAGCACATGTGTGGTGCGTTCAGAGCCCACAGGGCGTACCGCCACATTGACAATCGTAGACATGATGGGAAGGTATGAGACGGGCCTAAAGTTTTGCAGGAGGAACTTGTTCAAATTGTCCTTCTCTTATTAGTTGGCTGTGTATGGGAGATTTATCCTGCCATAATGCAAGAGCACATCATTTCAATTTGAGAAAAATTTCATCTTCTTGCGCCTTCAAAACTTATAATGCTCACACTCCAAACATGCGCTTTCCCCGTAGGCTCTCTCTCTCTCAAATCTTTGCTTCTTCTCTCAGATTTAATGCTTCTTTTTGCATTGCGATATTTTTCCCCTCTTCGCTTTTGCCTCCTTCTTCGCTACAAGGCACACCGCGCTGAAGTTCAGATACTGCGAAAACCGTAGGCTCTGCTTTGTGGATTTTTTTGCTCTCTGAGATTGCAGCGTTGATTGTCGCCAGCAACCATTCCAGCCACAGAACGCATTGCAGCCTGGGAAAAGGGTGCGCGCTTTGTTTAACCCTACTGAGTGTGCTCTGTGCTACCACGCCATCTTATAAGTGAGCTGGCCAGCTGAAACTGTTATTTACAGGAGTTTTGTGGCTCGATTCAGCAAAGTTCAATACTTATGGATAACCCAAACAATTCAGAAGTAAGTAATTTTAAACAATTAGTGGTTTGTTACGTACAAAAGCAAAGAACCGACATATTTAATTATTATCTTGAAATACTTTGTTAGTATAATGGCAAATCTTTATGTTTTAACCAGTCAGTGAGTTATGGATGTTTTAAAATCATTGGTAATTCTAGAATCGCCCTTTATTATTTCCTTTTTTATTTTCCTGATTGTTGTTGTTTTTCAGCTTCTTATTTTAATAGCTTTTAAATTAATAAGCCAATTTATTGTCGGTAAGGTTTATCATGGCAATACCTGTGTAGAGTTAGACGTTTACCCTTTCTGAGGCTGTCGCTCTATTGGCTGGAAGTATAGGCGACGATCCGATCCAATCTGAGAGAGAGAGCAAAAATCCACTTAAAGCAGAGCCTACGAGGAGATTCTTGGCGTATCTGAGTCGAGCAGGCGCGGTTTGTCTTAGCGAAGAAGGAAGGCAAGCGAGAGGAAAATATCTGTGCAAAGCATTAAATCTGAGAGAAGAAACAAAGATTTAAGAGAAAGAAAAATATTTGAGAGAGAGAAGCGCATGTTTGGAGTGTGAGCATTATAAATTTTGAGTGCAAAGAAGATGAAATTCTTTTCTCAAATTGGGGAAATGATGTGCTCTTGCATTATAGCAGGATAATTCTCCCATACAGAGCTTGCTTTAATGGGCTGACCAACCGCATCCTCTCACTCTCAACAAGTACAGCATCATTTCCACATTAAGTTATGATAAAGCCTTATTCCAGGAGGTAATAATCTATCAGCGATGTGAAGGGTAGGGCTGCAGCCACTCAGCAAGAGATGATGTAGCTAAAGAGTTTCAACCCTTTAAAGCAATCAATAGAGCCTTAAATTCACCTGCAATTCAACGGGAAACAGAGAAGGTCAGTAGGCGAGCCGCCTCAACATTTCGGACGCTCTGTAGACTTTGGAGGGAATCCTGGTCTAACCTTTGAAACAAGTACAGTAATCTAAGCCTTAAGGATTCCTCTTTCAAAGTCAGCCTGAGGGAGATAAGATTAAACCTTCGCAAGAATTGTGAGCTGGAAAAAAAAACAGCCTTTAATTGCTGCACTGATAAGTTTATCAGATTAATCATCCAGCACACCCAGATTTTTAAGAAAGGGACAACAGAAACACGTCAGGGGACCAATCACGCTGTCACGACTGGGTCCAAGCACCTTCATTGATCTTTATTTTAATTAATCAATCATTAATCTCTTTCCAACTGAAAATAGTAGGTTAATCGGGTTTATCGAACAGACTTCAATTTCCATTTAATTCACTGCATCTACTGCGCAGAGTTAAATTACCTGTAGATAATGGGAAGGGTTTTGCAGTTCTATGGTAGTAGAACAAAAGGCAAGGTTTTCGAATTGTCAACTGCTCAAGGAGAAATTTTTTGATCAATTGCTAAGAAAATAAGGTTCTTTTAATGTCAAAAAAACAAAATGTTAAAGACAAAATAAAAGATCACTTTTCTTTTGGGGAGCAGAAAGACAGTTCGGGTTTCACCTGTGAACAAAAAGACCCTCAAGATAGGAACGCAGAGGCTCTCTCACAAGAGGTGAGAAGAGAGGAAGGTTGTAGGTTGCCACCAGAAGCTGCATTTAATTAAAATCTAGAGTGGGATCCCCCCAGTTATCAGGTTCGGCACCAGAGGATTGGTGTGTGTATCGGGCAGAGTTAAATTACCTGTAGATAATGGGAAAGGTTTCACAGTTCTATGGTAGTAGAACAAAGGCAAAAGTTCTTTTGGAATTGTCAAACTGCCTAAAGGAGAAATTTTGATCAAATGCTAACAGCTTTAAAGATAATTAGAAATCAAATCTGGAAAATTAGCTAAAGTCCTCTTCTTTACTCCATAAAAAAAATCATCAAATAAATAAATGTAATCTAACAAAACCTTCCAGCTGTTTTTAATATTCTTTTTGTTTCTGCATTTTTTATTTTATTTATTTTATTTTTTATTATATTTTTTTCCCCTACTTGCTTTGATTCTGTTTTATCTTCCCTATATTTAAATCATCTAAAACACTTTGCATTGTTTTTGTACTAAATTGTGCTATACAAATACATTTGCCTTGCCTTGCCTTGCCTTCTGGTGCCAACATCGTGTTAAATGTTCTGAGGAAATCCATTAAAATGATTCCCGCCACTTTGTGATAAAACTAGTATGACTATTTCTAGCTTTGCTTTTGCTCCGTCTCATGAACGCCTGAACTTTGCTTTCCAGATTCCTGAACTTATGAGCCACATTATGTCTGAAATTGGTTCAAAAAGTGATTTAGATTTATGATTCCACCGTACCTGATAAAGCTGTTCACTCCCACCAGATGTCACAACCCGTGACTACAGCCTGAAAAAACAAAATGCATGTTCACTCTACATAGCACAGTTCTAGTCCGCTCCTCTTTATGGTGACCATAAGTTATAGATTGTGTTATGAGGGAACCATCTGTCTGTGGGGTCAGCACAGATACATGAAAGCTGTCTATCACTGCGACCTGATCTAATCCCGGTTCCTAAGAAGGTTCACTCCACTCTATGTTATCGTATAACGACCGTATCTTTGTCAGTTGGTGGAGATAAGATAAAACAGCAGCTGATAAATGCTGTAAAGTGCCTTTTAAGGCTGGTTGATTTCGCTCACAAAAACCAAACAGCAAGATAAGAGATTAAAAAATAAAACTGTTTTCATGAAAAACTCCTGAATATCAGGATGAATTTCATTTCTGTTGACTTCCCAAAAAAAAGCAATCCACTTTGTTTGAAGACGTTTCTCTTCCATCCAGGAAGATTTTTCAATTCAAAATGTCAGAAATAGTGTTTAGTTCCAGGTTTTATACATTTTTGGTTTAGAAAACATGCAAATAGAAACGGATGAACGGGTCCCCCCCTTTGGAATGGGGGTCGTTTGGCTTCTTTGTTAGCCTGCAATGCCCCATACCTTTTTTTATGGGGGACCTTTATGTTTTTTTTTTTTTTTACTCTTTTGGAATCCATTCTGTTGGGTTTATTCAATGATGATTATAAAATTAATGTGTGCTTATAAAACATTTGTGCGAGGGGATGCTCCACTCCTGCCTCATGATCCAGTCAGGAGACCATCCTGTCTTCATGAACTGGTCAGTTGTTCTGTCTGAACAATACTCTGTTTGTAACCATGCATCATGTTCTGTTAATAAAATGCTCTGCAGAGGAGGTCCAGGGGGAGACGGTGTATTTGAGTCTGGGGTTCAACTGTCTCTCCTTTCTGCAGAAATTGTATCTATAATTGTGTATTTCAGTTCTTCTTTTGCAAAAACCTACATTTTATGAACCCGACATTTTCATATCCAGTCAAAATAAACGAACATGTAAAAAGAGGTCAGAACGTAAGAAAACAAAAAGAGACACGGGGGATGGGAAAACTTTTACACCTTACTGTATGACTGGATTAAATTAATCTATAAATGTTTTAAATCAGGTTGGGTCCGGATTAGAGACTGACACGGGAGTGGATTTTCACTCCCACAGAAAAAAATGGTGTCCCGTCCCGATCCCGGGCCAGAGTAGAAATCTAAATCCTGTCCCGTCCCACTCCTGGTGAAATTACTCCCACTACCATCATGCTACCATTCAGAATGACTCCCGCTCCTGCACCACTTCCATTCTTGTTTGTTTTTGTTTTTTGAGCGCAGGTGAAAAACTCAGAGCGGAAGCACTGTTGGTTTTTGGATGTCGTGTAGTTTTTTGACTCACACATTATAGTGTGTAGGCTTCAAAAAGGAATAATTAAAAATGTCTGCGGACCTTTACTGGATTTTGTTTTTCTTTCTATTTTATTTTATTTTTGGCATCGATCCTAGTTTTTTTTTTTAGTTACTATTGGTTTTGCTCCCGCTCCCGCGTCTGCTTCCGTTAATGTTCAATCCTGTACCGTCCCAATCCGCGTGTCGTTACTAATACTGACTCCCATCCCACGGGAATCCTGTGACCCGTGGGATTCGAAAATGTCAGGTTGGGTCGGATTAGCCAGCAGGTGGGTCGGTTCTCGCCTTGATCCGCTAATCCGTGACCTCTGGTGTATAGCATACAGTAGGGTTGTAAGGATTCTGAAATGTCAAACACGATATCGATAGCCAGGAAAATATTATGATCTTACTTTTTTGACCTTTTGTTTCTGTTACTGTTTTACTTTTTCGGTTCTCAAATATGCTTTTTATTTAGTTCTTGTGTTGTGCTTAAGATTTACATCAATTTTTTGAATTCTTAGTTTTGCTGCCCCCAGTGTCCTTTCCACCTAAGCTCCTTCTAGTTACTTCTTTTCTTTCACACCTGCTCCCTACCAGCCATTCATTCCTCCGATTGTTCTGCTCCCATATATACACCTCCTGTTGTATTCTTGAGTTTCCTTGTCCTTCAGTTCTGGACTTAGGATTTTGTATCTTACGTTTTTGCGCAACTTTTGCAAGCAATCTTCTCTGAACTACTTTGCGTCCGTAACTTCATCCACCAACCCTGACAGAAAATATGCCAATACTTGATACCATTTCCTCTGAAAACCCACCGAGGATGCGCCCACGTGACCGTTTCAATCAAAGCGTTTCCAACTAACTTGCTCAGAACGCATGAAAATTGTGCAGAACAACAATCTTGAGGTTTTACAAAATCGTAAGGAACATTAGTCTGAGTAGTTGAGTCATTCTTCTCCATTATCATTAAAATGCAAATTATAATAACTATAATAAGTAGCACTTGACTCAATCAGCTTGAAGTATTGTATAAATCCAATCATCACTTATTTATACTCCATTTAAGTCCATAAGAGTTCCACAGATTAAAACTAATCCAGAATATTCGTAATAAAAATATTCCATGACGAAAAAATTGCCCAAAACGTCCATTTTTTGGCATCAGAAAAGTTAGCTGGTCATAGCTAATGCTTAGCTAATGCTAATATTTACTTCCTGATACTTATTTCCTAACACTAATTCCTGCAAAATTTACTGTGTGTTATTTGTTTTATTACAATTCCTAAGGCTCAGAAAAGGCAATGGGGATTACTTCAGCTTGAAAAGCAGCAGTTTCGCAATTTTTTTTTATAGCTTTTTATAATATTTTAGGTTTATAAATGTTTTGTGGCCATCAAAATGCTTCAGTGTTATTCTACGGGTCAATTTGGCACATTTGGAGATATTTGGAGACGCTGGTGACGCCAAAAGTTCAAAACCCCACAGCTCTGGAACCGTTGTAGCTAGAGGTCTAAAATGTTCTGCATGAAGAGCAAATATAATATAATGAGACCTGCCTTTTCTCAAGAATGTCTTTATTACTACTGTTCAAAAAAGACCTGTTCTTTTCTACAATAAAAGAAAGCAAAATGGAGCTGCAATCGTTAGCTTTCAAATAATGTATCACACCTGTAATTTGGGCTTTTAGTTCCGAAGTTATTTGCTTTTCCATCCAAGAAATAGCGCTAAACATCTCAAATAATGAATGGAGGTGGGCGGTAGAATACATTCATTCTTCATCAGTGTGTGTTAGACATGGATTAACACAATTTAAGACAAACTGGCAAGAATGTTTCAGGGAGCCGATCCGACTTGCCCTAGATGTAAACAGGTGCCAGCCAACATATCCCATATGTTTTGGTCCTGCCCCAAACTCAAAGAATTCTTGATTGAAATCTTTAAAACTTTCTCATCTGTCTTCAGGAAAGATATTGAACCCGTCCCTCTGGTGGCCATTTTTGGTGTGGCACCGGGGGGGATAGAATTAACAACAGCTCAACGGAAGGCAATGGCATTTTCTGCACTGTTGGCCAGGAGATTGATTTTATTTAATTGGGTAAAGGCAGCACCACCAACACATAAACGATGGATAGAGGAGGTAATGGCACACCTAAAGCTAGAACATCTTCTGATTTACGTCACAGGGTACCATCAAAAGATATTTCAAGATTTGGCAACCTTTTATTTCCTATTTTGAATCCAAGGTTCAATCTGCTTCAGCATAATCAGCAGTTTTTTTGTTTTTTTTCGGCAGAATTATTATCATTATGATTGTTATTCATACTTATGTTTTTGGTTTTCAATCCATGGATGTCTGGAACATGGGTTGTATGTGCGGGTGTAGTAATTGTCTTGTTGATAGTTTTTTTTTTTGTGATGTCGTTGTGATGTAATTATGGAGTCTTTTTTTTTTTGTACTCCCTGGATGGGGTGTTTGTTGCTTTAATATGAAAAACTAATAAAAAACAATTCAGTTCCAAAGTTATTTGCTTTTCCATTTGGGTATGAAAAACTGTCGAGGATTACCCAAAGCGAGGAGGATGTTAAGACACCAAAAGGAGGAAAAATTACAAATCATTTTAAAGGCATAAAATGTATTTATTTACATTATTAAACACCTTTTTCATTCTTGATATAGATCATATTTTCTCAAGAGGTTAAATAAGTGTTGAAATAAATATGAAAGGAGTGCAATAAGCAACGCCCCTGACCCACTTCCAGTTGTTTGATCTAACTGAAATTTTCCATGTGCAATAGATTATATCTCTCTAGATTAATTGGCAAATGAAAACTCTGAACTACTTTTGGTTTCTGATTTCCAGGTGTTTGAACAGAGTCGAGCAGGAATCTGGTTTTTGCATTTGAAAGGATGAACCCTGCTTCAACACAGCTGAATCTAATGAAATGCTTTTTACCAAGCCTTGGCCAAACATGCTGAAAAAGCTAATTCAGTCGTTAGACTCAGCTGTGTTGAAGCAGGGATGCATCTTAAACCTGCAGGACAGCAGATCTGGAGGACCAGGGTTGGAGAACCTCGACTTAATCTTTAGATAGAGAAATATTTGCACATGAAACATTTCAGTTGAATCAAAGTTGTTCAGAGGCGTTGCTTATCCAACAATCCTCGTAAGAAACCCAAATATAAAATGATTATACAATATTTTAAGGTTGTTTATGTTTTTATTGTTTTAATGTGCAAATAATCCAGAAATCTAAAATGAACAATAGCAACAACACTTTAGTCTTTAGTGATAATTTCATGCCATATTGCTTTCTATCCATATATACTTGAGTATTGGTACTTATAGTCTGCCCAAACCGTTTAAGAAAAAATAACTTCACTAGTCTGTATTTCTAGTAGAATTAACATAGATCTGTCAAAAACGAATACACACGTAAATAAAATGTGCACAGAGCAATTCCTTCAAGCAAAGCAAAAGTAAATTTGCAGATTTCGTGACAGGTTGAGTAGTTAACAGATATAAAAAGCCACTCAGATTTTGATAGCTCTTTTAACTGCACTGCAATGGCTGCATTATGCAACATCTGATTTCTTTAGGTAACCCAGCATACGTGTGCCTGAGGGCGGGAACGTGTGATTGCATAATGCAACGCCGTAATCAAGCAATCAAAGCCACTATCCTAGCAGAGCAGGGCAGAACTTTTGACCCCAAAATACATTCAACGGTTAGATTAAACATTATACACTCTGTGCACTTTCAATTTTGTACAGCGCTGCACATTTTCCACATGTAGTTCTTATATCTTATAGTTTAATTGCAGAATAAAATCAGACTGATGTGATTTTTGAAGGTGAAAGTTGCCAGTTTGTATTTGACCCCTGCAGCCTTCTGTAGGGTAACAAAACCACTGAACTACAGGGTTTACAAATATAACTGGCGCTGAAGTGTATTGTTTTATAAACTTTAAAAACTAGGACGTGTAAGATTGATTAAATGCCCATCAATTTAATTCTATTCAGTTTATTTCTATAGCTCCAATTCACATC
>JAGKQL010000069.1:5140851-5191579 GCA_018398635.1 Cyprinodon brontotheroides | reverse complement strand
ATCCAGAGAGTTGAAAAATGAAAGTTGTTGTTAATAGCGTTATCTTGTTGCCGTGGCAATGTAGATAATGTCATTATCAATAGGAAACTGATCCCCTGGTTTAATTCTCCTAACCTTACAGCGCAACATTAGGAAGTTTAAGAGAAGTCATGCTAAATCTGAAAAAAACAATCTTGTAAAAGAAAAAAGATCTTTCACAAATCAAGAGCAGCATATTTTTTATCTTGAATCTAGAATAAAAACAGTCGAGCCACAGCTCTGTTTATCCACCCATTATCTCAGCAGTGATGATTTATGGCATTCTTATAGATAAAACTTATTCATCATCTTAGACTTATGTCAGAACCAACCCCATCCAAACTACTACGGGAATTCTTCGCTTTGATTGCCCCCCCCCCTTTTTAGATCTGATTAATTTATTCCTATTATATGGATGTGTTCCACAGCCTTTTATGATAGCTGTAATTAACACTCAATAAACCTGCCCATGATCAAGGACACAATCAAATTATGACCTGTATCTAATGTTCTTTTCTTATCTGAAATTCTAGAGAAAAATAGTTTCGAATTAATTTAAAGCTATAGTGGAGGATTCTGGCGGATTTTTGAAAAGACTCGCCCTCTCCACTTAAAAAAAAAAATGCACATCCCTGTACCCCCTCCAGAGAAAAAGAACATCCTCTACTATATCTTTAAGTTTCCAGCGTTCACGTTATAAAACATTTTGAGACTCTGAAAAGTATTGAAACTTAAAAGTTATGCTTTAGGAATCAGAACTCATCTGGAAATAGAGAGATAGAAACCAAAAGTGTTTTGTTTGGATATTTTTTCTCATCATTTTAGATTTGTGGAATATTTGCACACTAAAAGAGTTATACCTCAGAAAACCTTAATATACTGACAAATTCTGTTAAATGTGGTCAGAAACGTAGTTTCTCTTTCTTCATATATTAATTTATCCTATTTACTCACTATAAATGTTTTCAATCAGCCTGTTTCACCTGCAAACCCACACAATCCCCCTGAGTGAGGCTGTTTGTAGAGCAGACAGAGCTTCTTCTAATAACAAACCAGAATCTTTCTCGGGTTTATTCATAACATGTTACTGTTTAACCAAAGTTTCTGTAATTTGTTTTGACTCTGACTATTTTCCATTATTTTCAGTAAGGAGGAAACGAATGATGCTCAGATCAGAACAGGGCTGATTACCGTGCAATAATATGATGAACTGTTCTCTCTTTGCAAAGATTAAAATAAAAGTACCTACTGAGTGAAATCCATCAATCTCCATTTTTTTACCTGTAGCAAATAGTTGAATGCTTTTTTCCCCACTTATATATATATATATATATATATATATATATATATATATATATATATCCTTCTTCAAAGGAATCAAAATAGGTAAAGTCTATTGGATACTTCCCTTGGTATGGATACAGAGTTAGAAGTTGTGGCGTAGCGACCATCCAACATAGTAATGACCTGTTAGTCAGCAAAGATGCTGTTTTCCTGTTTTTAAATCAGACTAACACACTTGTAAAGAAGAAATGGTGCAATCACAGAAAATATAGAGCAGCAACGTTAAAATTCGCTGTAAACAAAAATTACCCACTGTAAAAAAAAAAATAATAACCAAGAAATTATGCTAAAACTCAAAACACATGCAAAGAAAAAATGCTGCAAAAAGCAAAACCAAATGAAATTTACAAAAAGCTATAAAAGATCTCAGAATACCAGAAGTGCTCCAGACCACTAGAGGGAGATGATCACCGTCTCATATACTCAGCGTCGAGATGTAGCATAGAGACACAACTGTTTCTTTGAGCAGAATCCCCAGACAATAACCCGTGGCATTGTAGGCATATCCCACAAAGCAAAGCTTCACCGCCTTCCTGTCCAGCTTGCTCCTCTCTACGTCTGGAACAGCCAAACTCTCTGATGTGACTGATGTTCTTCCTGCCACACCATGTCTGGTACAGGATGTGATGCTTCAGAACTGATGCGGGTAACCTGTTCTGCAAGTAGGCTGCTGTTACCACAGGCTGTGCCCAAAATATCTTTGGCAGCTTTGGATGAGGCAGCAAACTCACTGGTGCTTCAACTAAAGTCTGATTTGTTCTTTCAGCTCCACCATTTTGCTTTTGTGTATAGGGTTAAACATTTTAAGGCTTGATATTTCTTTCAAAATGTATTCCCCACCGTTGTCTGTTCTCAGTCTTCTAATCTTTTATCCACATTCATTTGGAGAATGTTTTCTCGAACTCTTTGAACTTTCTGGGTGCTTAATTTTCCTGTCTCATAAGTATACCTTGCAGCGTCTTGAGTAGTTTCACGCGAAAAAAGTATTCAGGTATTTACTCCAGTTAAGCAAATGGAGATCGATGGATTTCACTCAGTAGGCACTTTATTTTTATCTTTGCAAAGAGAGAACAGTTCATCATATTATTGCTCAGTAATCAGTCCTGTTCTGATCCAAGCAGCGTTCATTCCTCTTTACTTACAATAATGGAAAGTAGTCAGAGTCTAAATAAATTACAGACACTTTGGTTAAACAGTAACATGTTATGAATAAACCTGAGAAAGAATCTGAATTGTTATGGAAAGAAGCTACGACTGGTCAACAAACACCATCACTCAGGGGAATTATGTGGCCTTGCAGGTAAAAAAGGCTGATTTAAAACATTAATAGAGAGAAATATAAATAGAAAAAACTAAATTTTCCAACCACAGTAGCCATCAGTGAATGTTACAAAGTACTTTGATCCACCTATGGATTCAGTCTATATGAATCAGCTACAGTTTGCGCTTTGAGCGCATTTCTCCCACTGAATTAATATCTTTCTAGACAGCTGCCCTACAGACACGCTTCACAGAAGAATTTCTCTTTTTCTGCAGAAAGTCCATTCCACTCACCAGAGATCTAAGCTCCTTCAGCATGGCGGTATGTCGCAGTCTTTGATGCCATAGGCTGGCTGCGACTGATGCACTTCCTGTTGTATGAGTGACAGGCATACTCCCCTCCAAATCCAACTGATATAATCCACTGGATTGCTGTGTTGCGTATGTAGCACCGGTTCTACTTGAACTGCACCGTATTCCCCTTTTTCACAGCAGCTCCCACTGAGAAAAGATTTCCAAACATCTTGAGAACATACATTACATCATATATCGTGACATCTCTGACATCACTAACTTTGAAAGTCATTTTCATTTTTACATTTCAGAGTTCTTGGGTATCAACTACGGGGTGCCGGGCCCTTTGATACGGGCTGTCAGGTCCCTGTATGACCGGTGTCAGAGTCTGGTCCGCATTGCCGGCAGTAAGTCGGGCTCGTTCCCTTGGACTCCGCCAGGCCTCCCTTGTCACCGACCCTAAAGTGTTCATTACCTTCATGGACAGAATTTCTAGGCGCTGCCAAGGTGTTGAGGGGGTCCGGGTTTGGTGGCCAGCAGGATTTTGCGTCTCTGCTTTTTGCAGATGATGTGTAGTCCTATTGGCTTCATCAGGTCGTGATCTGCAGCTCTGCAGCTGAGATCGCCCGCAGTCGAAAGTGTGAAGCTTGGCGGGGACTCAGGATCTGATTTTGAATCAGTGCGCCTCCCAAATCAGAAGTTACCTTCTCAGGGGTCAGGGGGTGTCCTGCCCCAAGTGGAAGAGTTTAAGTATCTTGGGGATCTTGTTCACAGCACGAAGGAAGAAGGAGCCGGAGATCGACAGGCAGATTGGTGCAGCGTCTGCGTCGTGAAGCGAGCTATGCCAGCATGGGCCGTGGTGGTGAAGAGAGAGCTGAGTAAAAGAGTGAAGCTCTCGATTTACCAGTCGCATCGTTCGCTCTCCCTCATCTATGGTCATGAACTCTGGGTCATGACCAAAGAATCAGATGCGGAATACTGGCGGCCGAAATGGGTTTTCCTCCGTAGGGTGGCTGCGGCTCTCCTTAGAGATAGGGGGTGAGCAGCTCGGTCATCCGGGAGGACTTCGTATGAGCCGCAGTTGAGGTGGCTCTCGGCATCTCTGGTTAGGATGCCTCCTGACGCCTCCCCGGTGAGTAGTGTGTTCCAGGCACCTTTCCCCCACCGGGGATGCCCGGGGAAGACCTAGACACGTGCTGGAGAGACTCATGTTTTGCTTGGCTGGCCTGGGAATGCTCTTGGGGTTCCTCCTGAAGAGCTTGAAGAAGTGCCTCAGGGGAGAGGGAAGTCTGGAGCCTCCCTTCTTAAGCTGCTGCCCTTGACCTGACCCCGTGATAACCGGAGGGAAGACCGGATGGATGGGTATCAACTATTCTGCCATAGCCCAGTTTCATGGACCGTGGTTTTGTGAATGCTTGGTAGTCCCAAAGTATTTCTTTTGAACATGTGTGTTTCGATGCACAGCCATTCAACCTGCTTCACTTTTTCAATTCTGATAAGCCTCTGGCAACAAATTCACTCTCTTTACACTATCACAATTCTTGTTATCCTCACATGACATTCGTTTAGCTATATGGCTTTAATTTTTATTCTTTAACTTTGGACAGTTGTCTTTGCAATGTCATTCCTTCCCACTTCCAAGACACTTTCATTTGGATCCGTCCAGTCTCTCAGTCTGTGGCTCCCCATATTTTGAGATGCCATTGCAGAGGCACCATCTGCTGCTGTCGTTTAACTGCACCTTTTTTATTGTTCCTTATTTACCAATGACTGCTGCATTAACTAAAGAGTCAATCTGTCCATCTTTGTTTCTAGGGCAGTCACAACTGTTGCATATCTGGGAGGAAGACTATCCAATAATGTCACAATCATTAATTAGCATCTCTTGCTAATGTCTCTTCGAGCTTTTAGCAGATTCTCTGTCTGGAATTTCCACGTAGCCCAGCTGTCTCGTCCACTCAGCTTGCCGATAAACATTCTGTCCTCCATTGTGAATCCAATATTGTGGAGTACTCCACGAAAAAATCCATTTAAAACCACTGTTTAAAGCTAATATATTGGAACCGACTGGGACCGACTGGGCCCATAACCTGTTGAATTTTCATGTGCTTTTATTGAAAAAGGGAAGCAGAACCTACAACGACCACAAGGTGGTCTCTCTGTAGAAAACCTACAAATTATCCTCAGTCTAGAAAGACCTACCTTGGCCTATTTAATCAGTATAAAAGGCCTACCTTTATCCTTGTCAGTCTTTGACCGTCTACCTACTGTTATGACAATACTTTACAGCTATTTACTTTAAAAAAAAAATTTTTTGTTTTTCTCTCTCTCTCAGTCTCCTGTAGTCACGATCCTGTCGTGATCGATCGACCCGTCTGAAGAGTCCTTCTCTAAAATGGCCTATTGGAGGTAGAGGAAAAACCTAGTTGGTTTTGGTGATCAGCCCTCTTCTGGAATCCACCGAGCGGACGGATCAGCGAAGGATCCTGTTCATTGACGCCAATTTGTGGAGTAGTGGAGGACTGAGACACAGGCCATGTTGCAAGGAAGAACACAGGTTTATTAATACATCTGCAGATGGAGAGGCAGCACTTTCAGTAAAACTGTGAGTGAGCTCTGCTAGGGTGGCTGTTTACCCCTACGTTTATAGTACCTCTTGCAGGAAAAACAACGTCACCATGCCAAGGACATTTCCTGTTATGTTAATACATCTTTCACTAGCCAGATGAAATATTTCAGAACAGTTGTCTTTGTTTCATGCAATGGGGGAGGCTGAGTGAGCTCCAACCACTTATTTTTATCTCTCATTACCTCCCCTTGAACCCTGCGAAACTGAGAAAAGACATACTTCAACATTTCACTTCACACATTTTATGCAATTCAAAAACAGTTGATTCATGATTTTTTTTTCATGAATAAAAAAGGCTTCAAATTTGAAGTATCTAGGCTATTTTTCTTGCAACGCCTCTACGGGTAGATCTTGCTTCCCACCAAAGTGGGGGTCAGGGATCCTGGGCTTAAAAAGGTTCTAGACACTTACAGTGGTTTAGAAGCTGAAATAAACAAGGGAACTGCTTTCTGGATTCCCATAGTAGTTTTTCTCCATTTCTGTACGATACCACCATGTTAACATTGGCCAACCTTGCTATCACCAGGCTAAAATTAGCCCACCTTGTTATCACTTTTGTATCTTTACCCAACCTTGCTATCATCATACCAATATTAACCCTCATAGCTATCACCATTGTGGAATGGTATTTTTCTTTGGCCTGTTTGTCAGTGATGTTAAAGTCTGTTTTTTTCTCTTTTCCTCAATAAAAGTGATTACTTAGGCCCTTCCACACGAAGTCAAACCCTGGCCTAAGCACAAATTTTTCACCAAACCAGCCTCTCATCCATACTGAAGCCGGCGCGGGGGGTCTGTAAGCGATCTTTTTTTATTCAGCCTTCAGAGTGGGAATATTTGACGCCCGTTTTTCGCGTTTCCATCTTTAAGCTCTAACGCATTTTTTTCTTTGCGCGTAAGTTACATAAGCGTCGCCTCTAAACAGCATCATGCGCGACACAGTATCACAACAACAATGGCGTACTGTGTTGAATGGTTGCTGCTCATGCTACTCACCCTGCTGTCGGGCTTACAACAGAATCTTCTTCTTCTGGAATATCTCCAGGAAAGAACAGAGCAATATCGACCACATAGTTCAGCACCTGAATTTGACTGAACCACCAAAATGGACCCGCAGGGCAACCATGTATAAATATTAGTGCCCTATGCCCAACATTTAAAATTGTAAGCCTATTTTTGCTTTGGCACCACAGCGCCACTTTACAGGCCTGGCATACATTTTGCAGCGTTTTCATGCATTTGTGTGGACGATCACATTTATTTTACGTCTCCTGTCTTTACGACAAACGTTCTGGAAAATAATATTAGCGTTTCGCTTTGACTGTTAGCGTTTTGACTTTGTGTGGATGGGGCCTTAGAGGCCTTGCTGAGATGAAAGGAAGAAAGGAGGTTTGAAAGGAAGTTTCCCCCTAGGTTAGATAAGGGGGAAACATGTCAAGATTCTCACGTCCTGGTGTGAATAGAAAACAATTGTCATCTCTGTCCTTTGATGAGCTAAAGTGTTTTCTCTTGGGAAATTTTAATGTGTGGGGAGTCCCCTCTTTATGCAGGGGTTGGCATGCTGCAGCCTCAGATCAACACTGAGCTGCATTAGGCTGGTCGTTTTGTTCTCCTCTGCAGAGTAAAATAAAACATTTTCTTTCTTGGATATCAACTCTCAGCGCTCATATTTTTTTAACTCGACACTATGCTAACATTAGCGCACCTTTTTATCTTCACACTAATATTAGCTAGTGTTTGGTTAATGAGGCATCTTAAAGGGTTTTAACACTTTGCCAAACTGTATTGATGCTGTGTTGATACTGTCCCACAGAATACTGACACCTGCTGGACATTTAAAGACACTACAGGCAGCTGATTGGACAGACTAAACTTAACTGGTATGATGACCTATTAAAATGATATCATTTAATTTATTGTGGGTTATATTGTAGTATTTCATATCTACGTTTAAATTGAAAATGTACTTGATACTTTTAGATGCAGCCTGTAAACATTTATCTGTCACGGTCTTGGTTCTGTTAAGTTTTCTTTTTTGGGTGTTCAGGTTCACGTTGATCCATGCTTTTCTTTGTTTTCTAGTTTTATTGGTTTAATTCCTATTTTATTGCGGTTTCTGGAAATATTTTTGTTCTTAGGTTTTCTTTGTTGTCCTCTGTTGCCTTCTTGTGTTGGTCTCCTTTCCCACACCTCCTTCTAGAATCCTCTGTTCACACCTGCTCCCAATCAGCTCATTAGTCCAGTCTTTGTTCAGTCTCCCATAAATACTCTCCCTGTGCAGTTCCTCAGTGGTGGTTTCTTTTTTTTCCATGGCTCCTCATGCATGTTTTCCCTGATGTCTCCATGATTTGTGTTTTGTTTTGCATTTTGTGTTGGATTTTTGGATTCCCGCCTCTGTTACCTGTGAGAACTCGATTAAAACTACAAGAACTCACCTCCTCACAGCCTATGCATTTGGGTCCTCAAAACCTCAACCAAACCCTGACAAACATGTCAACGTTGGAACCATTTAAGGAAAATGTGAATGAGGATGCTTTAGGACTAGGATTCTTGTTTTATAGTATTTTTTAAAACAATAAGTACATTAAAACAGTAAATAAACTAAGCTAAACTAAGATTAACGGCAATCCCCCCCTTTAACGACCAGAGCCCTAGAATCATAGACAGGTTCGAGATATTACAGGCTAACGATGGAACTACCCATTCATTCATCGGTTACCATTGCATGTTTCCAAGCAATACAAGGCCTTGTCCATATAAGACTCAAACTCACTCGCGATCCAGACATTTGAATTGAGAAAGCTTCCTGGAGAGGTGGAGAAACGTCTTCAAATCTTGAAAACCAAGTCCAGTGGATATTTTTTGAATTTTTCACGGAATAAATAAACTAAGAGTCAATTTGAAATTAACATTAATTCAGATAATTTGAGTGATAACTGACAGGAAAAGGATGACAAAATGAGAAAAATTAATTAAAAACAAAGCGGCTGAAACGTTCCTGTTCCTTTTAGGATGCTCCAAATGAGAATTTTATTTTAGCAGGTGAATCATGTTGACAGATACGTTTTTAAACCTAGTTTAGTGAGTCAGTCAGTTAGGAACAACTCCTGGATCGGTCACATGACCTTCTGGAAATGACACACGCACTGATAGTGTTTTGCTCCAAGGTCTCCACAGATCGGTGTTAATGGACCCATGATATCATTACCCAATGATATCATTGGGGGGTAGATGCAATTAGAGTCATTGCCAGAGTTTAACCTGAAGTACTCTGGATACAATAACTATCTGCCATCTGCCTGAGGGAGCCTGCTCCTTCTTAAAGCAACCTCTGATTGAGGTAATGGAAACCAGCTGGACTCAACTGGTCTTCCACCCAGTGAGAGGCACACAGCAACTCCACCCAGCTCTGGAACCCTGACTGATATTGTAACGCCTCTAATATATCTGTATACATTTCTATCATGCAAAGCACTACAAAATGTTATTTAATTTTTAAAACTGGCTGCAGAATGCTAAGAAAAGGTTGATGATGAAATCATAAGTATATATTTTTTTAGTACATGTCCCTAATAATATCTCTGGACGCCTGCCCCTCCTTCACAATAGCGCCCTTTCCCCTCGTGTTTTCACTGCAAGAACATGGCAGATAAATTGATATTCTGTTGATATAGAATATAAATCTTTCCCCATCGTGTTTGAACCTGAGATTTATTACGGCTCTGTGACCTTACCGTTGCCACATAGCGACGAATGGCATCATGTGCGTTATGGCACCATGTGAGTTAAGGCGTTTACTGGTAAATGAAACCCACCGAGAGGGGAGGTGTTGACAAGAAGTGTTTGCTGATAAGAGTTTACAGCCTTTGGAAAAAAAATGATTTCATAATAAACTGTGTTGCAAGTCATGGTCAGATACTGCACCTTTTTATTGCAATAAAATAATATACTAGAGACGTGCAAGGAGACTGTCTGTCACACGGCATTATTGCAAATCTGTTTCCAAGGAACGGCGTTGTTTGTGAAATAAAGTTTTGATTTATTCAGTTATTTAGTATCTCTTTTGAAAAACCATCCATGCATCCAGCAATACTCCCCCATCCTTGAAGGTTCTTGGGGGGCTTTCTCTACCAGTTGGCCAGTTTAATCCAGGAGACAATTGAATTGATTGAAAGAAAACTTCTAAATCTACGTCTCCCAGGAAAATATAGAAATTACAGAGAGAGAAATAAAAGTCATACAGATAGAAAAATCTGTTTTCAAACACAGCCTGTTTAGAGAGTCAGAGTAAAAATGAGTCTTAGCAAATCAGACTCAGTGGATTTAAAGGCAAAATAAACTTTTCAATAAATAGTTAAACTAGTTTTCGCCCTGCTGTTTTTGTACATTTTCTCTCAACAGAGAATAATCTCAAACTTATTTGACAGTAAAAACTACGGAAGAGGATTAGGGCCACTGGTACAAAAAAAAAAAGTTAACTGATTTTTTTTAATTTTATTTCAGTTTAACATGGGAAAAAAGTCAGAATTCTGGGATTAAAGTCAGAATTCTGACTTTACTCTCAGAATTCTGACTTTTTTTTCTCAGAGTTCTGACTTTTTTTATTGTCAGAATTCAGTTAGAATTCTGACAATAAAATAAAAATAAAAATTCTGACTTTTTTCCCATGTTAAACTGAAATAAAATTTAAAAATCAGTTTACTTTTTCAGTGGCCCTAATCCTTCCCTTCCTCGTAAAAAAACAGAACAAGCATGTGAAAAAAGAAAATAAAAGATTATCTGAATTTCTTTAAGTTGGGATCAGTCTTGGATTTCTAATATTTAAAATTTACGCTCTTTTGCTTTTTGTACAAGAAAGTAAACTTTGAGTGTATATTAACAAACATGTTGTTTAAAATATACCAGATTTAGCAAAAATGCTCATTTCTATCTATTGTCCTATAAAACAAACGAGATAAAAACATTCATTCAGTTTTAGAAGTACAATAAAAAGATAAAAACTATATTTAGAATTGCAAAAAATACTTAAGTTTCTTATATTATAAAATGCAATTTGTGCACCTTTTAATTTACAATAATTTGGTTAATATAATTAAATAAAATGGGGCCTTTTATGTTGTTTTTGGAAGGAGTCTAGTATCTTGTTTATTTCATAATATATTTGCATAACCACATTTAGCATGTATTTACTTCTAGATTTGTAGATGAAAAACCTTATAGATGTAGGTAGTCTGGTTTTATTTTTCCTAAAGATTGTACCGTCAGAATTAATCTGGGATATTGGTTTATTTTATGAAGCATTTTTAAAGATACCATAATTTATTTAGGCAATTAAAACAAACAATAAATGTATTTTCTTTGATTCTGCACTTGGGTTCAATATGGGAACAAGGCTCTGAGGTCCAGGTGCCTCCAAAGGCGTTGCTCTGACCTAGATAGTGTGCTACACTCTGGACGGCACGCCGATTTAGGTCACAGAATATTAAAAACAAGCAATACAGCCAGATGATGCACAGGACTGAAGGATCAACAATTAGATGCAACAATAGAATAAATACAGTAAAAATACGGTAAGCAGTTTTTATAAACTGAAATAAAATATTTTTACATGTTACATGATGTTTATGCAGCAATGCATTCTGGGTAAATTACATTTGCTAGGTCCTGTAGAGTTAGCTCCATTCAGCCAAAACAGCGACGAGTTAAACCTTAAGAAAGCAAGTCGGTCATATTCAGAATCCAAACTTCTTAAAGTTCTTAAATCTGAAATGATTCCATCCTGTTCAATATAAATGATCAGTGTTTTTAATTCAGAGTAATTTTCAATGAATGTGCTTTACTGGAGGCATCCATGTTTGTCAAAGAACACTACTGCCACCTACTGGTTAGTGACATTGTCACGGTGCTGCATCGGCTGTTGATCAAGTCCCAGTGCTGTATCTGGTGTTTGTCACAACGCCTTATTATCCAAGTCATCTTGAAAAACATTCTTCTTCCAAATGTTGGCTACATATTTACGCCTTTTTTTCTCTGGCCAGAAGTTCGATGGCTAATCCTCCCTCTTCAAGTTGGCGCATCCAACCACCAACCCGTCCGGCGGAGGATCAGGAATCAGAAAGGTGGAATAACTCCTTTTTCACTTTTACCCCATGTGGTTCTCAGCATCCAGCCGCCATGCACGCGGGCATTGTCAGCTTCACTATAGCTCTGGTGAATTTCAATGGTGAAGTCCTCTGGAAATTCTTCAGTCAATTGCTGTTGATTGCAGATGCAAGTTCTAGTAGTTCCCATTGATTTAGCTTTGAAAGCGGGGAGAATGCGCTTAGGCTTACCGCACCGCGGATCGCCACTGCTGGAAGATGGTAGGAGGGAGGGCTACTAGGATTTGGGCAAAAATGGCCGCTTCCAGACTCAGTGATCGCGACATAAAAAATTATTGTCTTTATTTTTTTACCGATTAACGCTAAATTATTAGATGGTCCTAGCCTGGTCCTTGGATGGCCCCCTGGCTGGTCCTTGATGGCCCTTTGGCTGGCTGGTCCTTGGCTGGTCCCCTTGGCTGGTCTTTTTGGCTGGTCCTTTACTGGTCTTTTGGCTGGTCCTTTACTGGTCCTTGGCTGGCCCTTGGCTGGTCTTTGGCTGGTCCTTTACTGGTCCTCGGCTGGTCCTTTTCTTTTACTGGTCCTTGGCTGGTCCTTTACTGGTCCGTGGCTGGCCCTTGGCTGGTCCTTGGCTGGTCCTTTACTGGTCCTTGGACAGCCCTTTGTTTCATCCTAGGTTTCGATTCAGAGTAGCTTAGAATGAATAGAAGGGGTAGAGCTGCCTGTGGCCGCCTGTGGCCCAGGCTTCCTGTCACAAACTCCAGTCCAACGCGCTGGATGACGTCATACACACGCCACTTTGTTTTAAAAAGATATAAACATAAATAATCTAATGGCGGTTGTCTGGGGACAGTGATTGTCCTCCATGTTCTGAATGCTGGCGCACTATAAAAGAATAAATGATGAACAGTTTAGTTTTGTGCCTTCAAGTCGTTGCCTATAGGAAGACGTTACTGGATATAACCTAACGGAATATCTTCAGAACGGCCCAAATGACACTAAAACCCATATGGGGAGAGTAGAACATGATGGAATAACGGAAAATCAAGGAACCAGTGGAAAAAAACTCCTGGTCAGACGCTGTAATTCAGTCAAAGGCTGGAGGGAGAGTAAAACAATATGCATGTTACTGCAGTGACTGGAAGTTGGAGAAGATTCAGCCGGGAGTTGCAGGGAATTGGGCTTCCATTGGGCTGGGAAGAGCCATTTATATGGCTGCTACTGCACGTTCTGCAGGACACTCAGTCACGTTTCAGGCAATGCTGTTTCAAACAATAAAATATTTTATTTCAAACAATAAAATAATAAAACATTGTTCTCCCTCTGATTGTTTTCCTTTGAACTATCCTCCGATTGTTTCACACTTTGGTTTGACCATTTAATGTTTTCTAATCTGTTTTAAATACACTGGAAAAAAAACAATCGTCAAGAAGTTAAAATCCTTTTTTTTTAAAAAGAAAACGTTTCTCAGCAGGTGAATTTTGCACCAGGATATTCTTCAAATAATTTCACTTAAACATCCTCTCCATTCACTGAAAAAACGATCTAGAAATACGTAAAAATATCTTAACTTAAGTGTATTTCTCCTGAATTTAAGTAGGTAAATGAGATAGTTGGCCAATGGAAGGAGTATTTTTACTCTTAAAATAAGATAATTAGATAATATACACTTGAACTAAGACAATGCAGTTTTGTTTTCTTATTCTAAGTGTAAATTGTCTTGTTCCGTTGGCAGAATGTCTCTTTTACCTCCTCAATCAAAGAACAAATGCACTCATTTAAATAAAAGATGACTTATCTAGATTTCGATTTTTTTCCAGTGTTTAAGAAATGCATTTAATACACTTAAAGGATTCTTATTAAGCAACTTTTTGTTCACCCCTTTAGCAGAAGTTGTTTCTCAAAACAAGAAAATTAGATCCTATTTAGAACATTTGTCTCATTTAAAGCAGAAAAATGTTTTCCAGACGAGATAAATTGGATTGGACAGAACAAAACAACACAGAAAGAAATAAATGACCCAGATTTGTGGTGTTTGTTTCACTGCTTCGCCAGAAAATGACCCTTTGCTGTCGTCACATGGCAACAGATCCCACCTCGGCTGATAAAAGGTGCTCACTAAAAGACAGAAAGAGACCCAGTGTTGACAGAACATATCTGATAAGAATTTACAGCTTTTGAACCGTAATGTCCAACAGTCGTAGGGCGCGGTGCAGCGAACACATGCATGACAAGCCAAGATACACGTTTATTTTTAAGGAAAAAAAAGAACAAAACAAACCTTAATCTACTGGTGATCTGAATAAATCTGCTGCTTTACTGTATAAATAATAACAAATGTCTGTTTATTAGCACTGATTCGTTAATCTCTTACTGAGCTTTTTCTGAAGAAAACAAAGATAATTGACATAAAAAAAATGCAAAAACCACAAATAATAAACATTTCTTAGACTGAATGTATTTGGCCTCAATTTAAGTATTTTCTGCTGAATTTAAAATCTTTAGGTGTTGCGCACTTGATATAATTTAAAATCTGAAATATTTTCTTACTAACCTTCTAAAATCAAGGCAGAATGCACTTATTTTATTAAAAAGAAAAAAAAAACACAAAGGATAAAATCTGTGTTTTTAATGTTTATCTCTTACAGTCAGAATATTTTTTTATCATCATTGAAGTATTAATCCTTTAAGTACTTTTTCTAATGCATTAGTTGTTCCCGGGGCGCCGCACAATGGCCGCCCACTGCCGCCCCCTTGGGGAGCCCACTGCTCCCCAAGGGGGCGGCTTAAATGCAGAAGGTGAATTTCTCCAATTTGTTCTCTATTTTTCAGATATGAAAAGTTTAGTTTAGTTTGGGTTTAAACTTTCTGACGCTTAGTGAAGTGCGGTGTGCAAAGTGCTGATGCAAGCCGTCGTCCTTGGCTGTGACTTTGAGCCGTGACTGAAGTGAATGAATTACTGCAATTATTGTGAAATGGCGAACGATGGGAGGTAATGACATCGGAAACTAGATGCAATAAACTGGTGACTCGCTCAGTGTCATTTATATTATTGCTCTTATCTCTATAGTAGAATATGTTGCTTTACATAACACCTGGATGATGGGTGGGTTCCTTATTATAGAGGGTTATCTTCTGAAGAACGCCACTTTGTTCAGCAAACGATCTGGGATGTGCTGCGCGTTCGTGTTGCAGCCATAAGGACTTTATTTATAAGATATTCTTTTTTTTTCCTCTCGTTCGGCTTTGATAGTGAACATTCAGATGATGGCCTTTTCTCTACGTCTGATGATTTTCCCTTTTTTGATCATTGGCTTGTGTTTGGTCAACGGTAAGATTCACATCTGTTTCCCATTAAGATGCTTAGAAAGGAAATTAATGGTATATTTTATGATGTGTTAGTTAATTAATTTATTTGTAAATACATTTATATCAACTTTTTCTTTCTATATTTATACAATGTTTATATCTAATTATCATGATGCTGTAACAGTCTATAAAGACGTGTCAAATCTTATCTGTGGGTCTGTTGTAAAACATATGATACAAACTTAGGTTTTATTTACTCATCTTAGGTCGTCTTTTTAACTGGTTAAAATAACTAAATCATTATTTAACATTGATTCCCAAAGCCGGAGTCAAGGACAGACTCTTTATAGAAATTTAAACCAAACTAAGGTCATCGTCATCATTAGTGGAGAACTTTAAAACAGCTAAAAATAATAAAATATAAAATAAGGCAATGATAAAAAATTGTTTAAGCTAAATGTTAAAAACCAGCGAATAAAAGAACATTTTATTTTGAAATTGGGCAGTGAAGGAGCCGATAAAACGGGGATGATGAAGCATTTTGAAGATGTCAAAAAAATCACCTTGAAGTAGGAAAACCAAATACGTTGTTTATTGATTATATTTTTATTATGCTAAAGGTGAATATGTTCTATTTTAAAAATGTTTGCAATCAAACCAGTAATTTATGGGTCAGAATTTGAAATGTTTGGAAATCTCTGATATAAATAATAAATTTTAAATATTTCAAATTCATATTTTATTAGGGTGAAAATATCTACACAATTATGTGTCAGTATAATTCAATGATTGAAAATAAATGTTTTATTTGCGCCCGCAAGATTGTCAGCAACTGGCCGGTTAGCAATCAGTTAATCAGTCAATCCTTTCGTACCCTAAACCCCCTTTTTCAGCTGCATTGTTTATTTCACTATCTGCTATTTCATTAAAAATCATTGATAAAAATAAATGTTCAACCACTTTCAATGGGGAACATATTATTCATACACATGACAGGGCATTTAGTGAGAAACACAGTTTAAGCTTTTCCCACTCACAAATAAAAAACTTCCTTTATCCATCATCCATCCATCCATCCATCCATCCATCCATCCATCCATCCATCCATCCATCCATCCATCCATCCATCCATCCATCCATCCATCCATCCATCCTCTTTCTCTTATCCGGGAAGGGGTCGGTCCAGCTCCTCCTGGGGAATCCCAGGGCGCTCCCAGGCCAGCTGAGAAACATAGTCCCTCAAGGGGTGTCCTGGGGCTCCCCCTGGGCCTCCTCCCGGAGGGACTGGCTCAGTCCAGAACATTATGTCCATTTGTCTTGCTTATCTTAAAGGGTCTTTGGGCTGCTCTTTGTCTGGTCCCTCACCTAGGACCTGTCTGCCCTGGGTGACCCCCCTCCACCACGATAAGGTGGCAACCCGGGGGAGGGCTGCCACCTTATCGTGAAAGAGAAAAAAAAAATATCCAACAGAAAATGATTTTCATTAATTAATTGATCATTCATTAAACTTCTTAATCTGCCATAAGAATGTTCTGGTATAATAACATTGAAACAGAGCCCTCACAAAGCACAAAATATAATATAGATCCTTTTACACTAACTTATCAAAATGTCAAATTAAAAGAAAAATAACAAAAATGAGGGAATTATTATTTTTTTATTATCTTATTTGAACTAATCCAACCATGTCTTCTGCTTTTGTAGACACATGCATACCTGCATATTATAAAATGGTCCAAATGTGCAAAGGTATTAGAAATGTGCAGCAAATACAAAAAGTACTGCAAATGCAAAAAGCAGCTAGCTAACAAAAGCAGGATTATCGAACACACAACACACATGCAAAGGAACAATGATGAAAGAGAAAAGCTGTGATGCTTGATTATGAAGATCAGCAAAGTACAAATGCACTGCTAACACACCAATGATGCTAACACACAAAACAACAGAAAAAAGATGCAAGTAGCAAAAGTGACTAAAAGTTAAGACAACATGCAAACTAGCTCAAGATAGCAGAAGCTCTCCCAACCACTAGGGGGAGACGATCATCACTCATATGGAAGCAAGCATTTAGTAAAGACATTCTTGATGCTCAAGTGTTTCAAAAAGATTCAAAGAGAAACTCGCCTTTTCTGTCTTTACTCCAAATGTCCTCTTAGCACAGATCCTGTTTAGATTTTTGCTCAATGTCAGGAACATAGACATTACTTCTTAATAATATCTATAATCTCAACAAGCAAATGCTAAAAATTCCCAATCCCCTACACTACGAAAATCCCAATCACCAGTCTCCAACTTTTCGTTTGTTCTTACTATGAGAACAAGAAAAGCCATCACTCAACCAATGGAAGGTGGTCGTTAGAGGCTGATCGCCCCTCGTTACCCCCTGTACACTACACAATCGAAAAATTCTCACACGTCTGGAGAATCAGCCCCAAAAATGGCAAAAAATCGTACAGTGTACACCCGACTTTAAGAAACAACTAGTGACTAATACAGTAATTGGAGTAATTGCAATAATTTATCACATTTTAAAATACATGTTTGTGTTCTTGACATACAGAGGGACAATGTTGACAGGTCATTGTTAAAAAGAACAAGCTCAAAGTTTACTACACAATGATGAAAATGAACTAGATAACGTTCATAGTTCACGTTTTCAAACCTATAAATGAACAAGTTTAAGTTCATTTGGCAAATGAAGCCCCATATTCCTCCACAAAAGAACCTCAAAATTAAACAAAAATTAAGACAACTATTATTTCATTTCACAGTTATATATTCACAGCAAGTAGATGTAACTACTTTATCAGCAAATGCCACTACAGAGGCATCTACAACGCAAGAAGCTACTTTAACATCAGAGCAAACAACTCCCACTAATTCTGAGACAACTGAACTTGTAACTTCTACTGTATCACCAGGGCAAACTACTAGCTCAACAACTGAAGTTACTGAACCACCCTCAACTAGTCCATCTGATAGTACAACAACGGGGCCTGCTGTAACAACTACTGCAGCTGAAACACCAACAACTCCTGAGTCATCAACAGCTCAGACGGCTGACACTACAGTACAATCTCAACAAACAACGCCCACAGAGTCTGAAACAACTTCAATTGTTGCTTCTACCGCATCCCAGGAGCCAACGACTCTTGATCCCACAACATCTGAAGGTACTGAACCAACCTCAACTAGTCCATCTGATAGTACAACCACGGGGCCTGCTGTAACAACTACTGCAGCTGAAACACCAACAACTCCTGAGTCATCAACAGCTCAGACGGCTGACACTACAGTACAATCTCAACAAACAACGCCCATAGAGTCTGAAACAACTTCAATTGTTGCTTCTACCGCATCCCAGGAGCCAACGACTCTTGATCCCACAACATCTGAAAGTACTGGGTCTACTTCAGAACCTGAAACCAGTCCATCTGATCCTACAACAACGGATCCTGCTGTAACAAGTACTGCAGCTGAAACACCAACAACTCCTGAGTCATCTACAGCCCAGCAAACTGATACTACCCCACAAACAACTCCCTCAGAGTCTGAGACAACTGTATCTGGTGGTTCTACAGTATCACAGGAGCCAACGACTCTTGATCCCGCAACATCTGACAGTACTCAGTCAACTTCAGGACCTGAAACAAGTCCATCTGATACTGTAACAACAGAGCCCTCTGTAACAACTACTGCACCTGAAACACCAACAACCCCTGAGTCATCTACAGCCCAGCAAACTGATACTACACCACAAACTCAACAAACAACTCCCTCAGAGTCTGAGACAACTGTATCTGGTGGTTCTACAGTATCACAGGAGCCAACGACTCTTGATCCCGCAACATCTGACAGTACTCAGTCAACTTCAGGACCTGAAACCAGTCCATCTGATACTGTAACAACGGAGGCTGTTGTGACAACTACTGGAGCTGAAACACCAACAGCTCCTGAGTCATCTACAGCTCAGCTAACTGATACTACACCACAAAGTCAACAAACAACTCCCTCAGGGTCTGAGACAACTGTATCTGGTGGTTCTACAGTATCACAGGAGCCAACAACTCTTGATCCTGCAACATCTGACAGTACTCAGTCAACTTTAGGACCTGAAACCAGTCCATCTGATACTGTAACAACGGAGGCTGTTGTGACAACTGCACCTGAAACACCAACAACCCCTGAGTCATCTACAGCCCAGCAAACTGATACTACCCCACAAAGTCAGCAAACAACTCCCTCAGGGTCTGAGACAACTGTATCTGGTGGTTCTACAGTATCACAGGAGCCAACAACTCTTGATCCTGCAACATCTGACAGTACTCAGTCAACTTTAGGACCTGAAACCAGTCCATCTGATACTGCAACAACGGAGGCTGTTGTAACAACTACTGGAGCTGAAACACCAACAGCTCCTGAGTCATCTACAGCCCAGCAAACTGATACTACCCCACAAAGTCAACAAACAACTCCCTCAGGGTCTGAGACAACTGTATCTGGTGGTTCTACAGTATCACAGGAGCCAACGACTCTTGATCCAGCAACATCTGACAGTACTCAGTCAACTTCAGGACCTGAAACCAGTCCATCTGATACTGCAACAACGGAGGCTGTTGTAACAACTACTGGAGCTGAAACACCAACAGCTCCTGAGTCATCTACAGCCCCGCAAACTGATACTACACCACAAACTCAACAAACAACTCCCTCAGGGTCTGAGACAACTGTATCTGGTGGTTCTACAGTATCACAGGAGCCAACGACTCTTGATCCAGCAACATCTGACAGTACTCAGTCAACTTCAGGACCTGAAACCAGTCCATCTGATACTGCAACAACGGAGGCTGTTGTAACAACTACTGGAGCTGTAACACCAACAGCTCCTGAGTCATCTACAGCCCAGCAAACTGATACTACACCACAAAGTCAACAAACAACTCCCTCAGGGTCTGAGACAACTGTATCTGGTGGTTCTACAGTATCACAGGAGCCAACGACTCTTGATCCAGCAACATCTGACAGTACTCAGTCAACTTCAGGACCTGAAACCAGTCCATCTGATACTGCAACAACGGAGGCTGTTGTAACAACTACTGGAGCTGAAACACCAACAGCTCCTGAGTCATCTACAGCCCCGCAAACTGATACTACACCACAAACTCAACAAACAACTCCCTCAGGGTCTGAGACAACTGTATCTGGTGGTTCTACAGTATCACAGGATCCAACTCTCTAGATCCAAGCATTATCTGACAGCTCAATCACTTCAGGAATTACCAGTGCAAATGATTTTGGAACACCAGAGGCTGTTGTAACAACTACTGGAGCTGTAACACCAACAGCTCCTGAGTCATCTACAGCCCAGCAAACTGATACTACACCACAAAGTCAACAAACAACTCCCTCAGGGTCTGAGACAACTGTATCTGGTGGTTCTACAGTATCACAGGAGCCAACGACTCTTGATCCAGCAACATCTGACAGTACTCAGTCAACTTCAGGACCTGAAACCAGTCCATCTGATACTGCAACAACGGAGGCTGTTGTAACAACTACTGGAGCTGTAACACCAACAGCTCCTGAGTCATCTACAGCCCAGCAAACTGATACTACACCACAAAGTCAACAAACAACTCCCTCAGGGTCTGAGACAACTGTATCTGGTGGTTCTACAGTATCACAGGAGCCAACGACTCTTGATCCCGCAACATCTGACAGTACTCAGTCAACTGTAGGGTCCTCAAACAACTAATCCTAACAGATACCGCAACAACGGAGCCTGCTGTAACAACTGGCAGCTGACACAGCACAACAGCTCCTGAGCCATGTACAGCCCAGCACTCTGATACTACACCACAAAGTCAACAAACAACTCCTTCAGGGTCTGAGACAACTGTATCTGTTGGTTCCACTGGTTCAACATCACAACAGACTAACACCACAGTTCCAGAAGTCACACCTACAACAACAAAATCTACGACTACAGAGAAGCCCTTGAATTGTGAAAATGGTGGTACTCAAAATGGGACGATCTGTGACTGTCGTCCTGGATTTGAAGGGGAGAGGTGTGAAAAGGTTCAAAGTATTTTGCCAGGTATAGTTGATTTACTAATTTTATTCCTCTCACACAAAAATTTAACTCATTAATTCTTATATTTTATCTTTTAATTAATTTATTCTATTTTCGCAGACAAGTTTGAGCAGAAGGTGGTTGTTGTGGTGGTGATCGTTAAGCCATTCATTCCAGCGTATGACACCCCAGGCTCACCTGAATACATAGTATTTGTAGATGACTTTAAAGATAAGGTAAAGTAGACACACATCCATGAGTGACAGAACTGTGCTGTTCTTGAATGCTCTGTTGTTTTTCTGGTCTGCAGAGACTGATGGGAGTTAATAACTATTTACTAAACTTTTCCATCTGGTCATTCAAACACATCCAAAATAAATTCCGACCTCAAAGAAATTTTATTTTTCAGTTTTATGTCCATGAATTATTCATTGTACAAGGTAATAGGAGAACAAAATTCATTATGTGATTTTAACTAATGGGATCTTAAATCATAATCTCAGAAAAATGTCTCGTTTTCTGTTACCTTCCATCTTTCTTTTGCAACCTGCAATAGAACATTAAAACAAAACATTTATTTTCCAAAATTTTTGTTCCTATAGAACAAACACACAACATTTAAAAGAAGTTAACTCACTTACTGGGAAAAATCTGAATATTATTACCATTTATTTTTATTAACAGTGTTGTACTTTATATTCCCCATTAATATTTATAAAGGTAGGAGCTTAGATACCGCTCACTGTAAGGATTGGTGGAAGTTCGTTGAGAACCGAAATGCAGAGATGAGATTTAATGAGATGTAGATGGCAAAAGAAGAAAAAATCCAGGAATAATAAACAGTAACTTAAAATCAGGAGATGCAAGGGAGAAACACACTGGAGGATCAAAGCAATTAAGAGAATCCAGCAATGAGGAACAGCATAGGAGGAGTATATATAGGAGACAGAACAAATCAGCTGATAGGGAGCAGGAGTCCGGTTATTGATGCAGGTTTAACAAAAAGATTCAAATCCACAACTCAAAATTGATCTAGCCAAAAGTCGGGAACTCTGCGTGTTTGGTTCCACAATGGCTGCTATGAATTAGTTCAATAATTTTTAACTAGGTCCACTCAGAGTTTAGCGCTTATGTAGCAAGTATGAAAAGCCATTATCAGTGGAGCACCGATTCGACGATTTAACTTAAAAACAGGCAACAGGAAGTGTCTATTTCACACCAGTGGGACTACAGATTTAATGCAGAAATGCAAAAAAATAAAATAAAATAAAAAAGGAAAATGTGTTTAAAAGACAGAGATACAGAGCTAGAGCTGCAAAGGAGAGGAAAATGGAAAAGGAGAAGATTGTTTCTTCAGTTAATGTATAACTTTATATGAAGTGGGCTATGGCAGGCCGTTTTTACAATTATTAAAAGCACTCTCCCCTCTGTTTTTCCGTTTGTAGATCACTAAAATAAGATTCTTCATGATCAAAATTACACTCCTAGACTTAACTGTAATAATATATTTTCTAAATTACATTTTCTTAGCACAAACTGAATTTTAGAATTAAAAAAACCAAATTATAATAGTAAGAATTATTTTTATATATATCTAGAAATGTTTACACATTTTTAAGTGGCCATTCTGATATTCATCAGCTTGACTGAAATGTATTTATATTTATGATATCTGAAATACATTTTTTCATAGTGGTTATACAAAAGCTGACCAGTAATATTAGGAATATGGAGATCTGAAATTAATTCATAGACATCCAGAATGTTTTTAAATGGTTTTTTTTCAGATATCAGGAATACATAGACGGTAAAACTACTAAATATCAAATCGGCTTGCCATAGGTGTTGTTACCGTGAAAATATTACTGGATTATTACAAAAAAAAAAACAAAAAAAAAAAAACAATCCACTGGACCTGGTTTGCAAGTTTGAAGACGTTTTGCTTCCCATCCAGGAAGCTTTTTCAAGTCATTCATTTTTGTCCGAATGCATTACTGGAAGGAGGAAGCTGAGGGATTTTTGGTTTATGTTGCTGAAATCTGCAGTGTGACCATTAGATGCCGCTAAAAATCACACACTGTAGCTTCACTTGTATGTGACTGAATTGCCTCTTTAGTGCTTGAGATGACTTGTGTTGTGAATTGGAACCTAAAAAATAAATTAAATTACATTTGATAAACTAAATAGTTTTTCCAAATAGGAGAACATGTTTGCAGTAGGATGTTTTCTTTTAACTTTGTCAACACATTATTGTGTTTCCTTTCCAGATGGGCAAAGAATACAAAAAAAAAGTAAAACACTTCAAAGAGATCCTTGTGAAGAAATTAAGGTAAATAAAAAATCTTTTGATGCCAACCATTTTATATGCTTGAAATTGTAGATATATTATTTTTAAATGAGGTACTTAAGTGATATGATGTAAGATAATAAAGTGTGAATAACTTGTTAAATGGCAAACTAATAATGTCTTTCTTTCAATTAATTTTCTCAGTCGTGGGAATGGTGGTAAAAAACCAGATCAAAAAGTGAAAGAGGTAATGCCGTTTAAATACGTTATAACCAGCTGTTAATCCAGAGATTGGATTATATGACAGACTAATATCTTTTGTATTTTTTTTCAGAAAAGATCAGTCAAAGAGGATGTACCGGAGGCAGATGGGTAAATTACTCCAGATCTTATTGTTAAAGACATGAAACAATAATTCAGTCTAATAAACAATACACTGCAAAAATAAGCTTCCTCTGCAAGCGGCTGTAAAATGATAATCTTGATGAAAATAAACTTTAATTAATAAGAAATAACAAACCGGATCAATAACAGAATGGATTCCAGGGTTCTGTTTCATGAAGCAGGTTAACTGAAAACTCTATGTTTTCTAACCTGAAAACAGGAAGACTCTGACTTTTCCGTTTCTGTTGCCATAGTAACATCCTCCCAGAGCTAACCTGGTCAGCAGCAGGTTTTCTTCCTCTGTCTCCGCTCTCCTTACAGCCAATCACGCTGTTTTATTTCCTGATTTGGTCAGATCTTTGTCATAGTTCTGCGTATAAAAAAACATATAATTAACTGGGTCTGTTACACATATCCGGTTTAAAAAGTAAACATTGCGTGTCCGTTTGACAAGGATCTTATTAAAGAATGATCGGCACTTTTTCACAGGGAATCAAATATTTATATGGAGAGGAGAAATTACCAGGATCAAACCATCTTAAAAGTTTTTATATCTGCATATATTAGATAAATAACAGCAATGGAATAAAAGGGTTTAAATAAAAAAAATAATGTCATAATGTTAACAGAAATTTGTCTTTTTCAGTGTAACAGTGGACCATGATGTGGTTTTGGAAATTCCAAACTACAAGAACTATTCAGACCAATATAATACCAGCTTTGGCGACGTAGTAGAGGTCCTAACAGAGATGGAATCGTGTAAAGAAAGTAATACTGAGAGTTTTTCTCAAAGAAATCACAAATCAAATTAATCTTCACTGCCTCATGTTTTCCTGTTGAGATCAAATATGGGTTTTCTTTCTCCTCTGACAGATTGTACGTATAATGTTTCCAGCAGCAATACCACCACAGCTATGCTTAATCCGACAGGTAAGGATTAAATTACTCTACAAACAAATTATTAATCCCTCAGAGTTATCACAGAATAAGAGTGTTTATCTGATCCTAGAGGAATGTAGCCTAACTTGGAACGAGTCACATTAAAAGTAAATATTTAGGAAAGATTATTTTGGACACATAATGGATTTTGAATGATTATAAAATGTCTGTGAAAGTTATGAGCTAAAATAATATTGATCTGTGATTCTAATGACTCCTAGCCGCAGTCTTTCTGTCTGCGTGGACTTTGTGTTTTCTCCTAATGTTAAAATTTTGTTTTTGTTTGTACAGATCTATGTAGGTTAGAGGTTGGAAACCCGGGTTTAGCCCAACATTACAATTCAAAAGAGCTACCAAATGGAACATATATTTGTATAACCAGATGTGACGAAGACAACCATCCTGAACCTCTAATATGCAAAAATAAGGGAATGTGTACGCTCTACACAGAGGTGGGAGCGGTCTGCAAGTACGTGGATTTACTTCTTTAACACTGGTTTCATTATTAAAGCTTTTTTATTCACTAGCTCACAATTAATAGTATTGTTTTTTTTATTTATATTCTGATCATCTTAGAAGACATTTTAACTTTTTTTTCTTTACCATTTTACAAGTAATGTTAGCTTTGTCATGTTCTTCGTTTTAGTGCTGCAGAAATTAGGAATCTTAACTCACTAAGCTGTAGCTTATTGAGCATAAGAATAAACCGATTTATTTTCTCTCTTTACTTATCAGAACCGAAAATATGTCTCAAAGTGATGAAAAAATGCTTTACGACCTCAGGGGCGGAGCTATGGGATGCTAAACACCTTAGCCCTTAATTAGCTTCTGCATATTATGCAGTGTCACTACCCGAACCGTCCGGAGGCTTACGATCCGTCCTGTGCATGCGTGAACAGATATTCCATAAATAATGTCGTTATGGTACTAAAACTACTTTATTTGCTGTCCTTAATTCACTAAAGACTGCTAATACACATCTTTAAAAAAGTTTTATGACTTTTCTCTGAGACAATTTTGATGCTTTTTTCCATTTTTCTCCATTAAACAGCTTCTCTGGCGTCATCATGGGACACGCTCATATACGTAGCGGTTGAAACCAGAATCCTTTCCTTTCCCATTGAGTTGGCGTCCCAGTGTTCTACGGGATGGGCGTCTGTGTCTTCGGCGACAGTAGAGCTAACAGAACTGGCGGCGTTCTTGAGGAGCGGAGCTCAAACATATGCGGCTGGAAGCCTTCTACACCAAACCAAGCTTCTGCAGCCCTGGCGTCCTCTTCCTACAACATCTTAGTCCGCTTTCCTCCTCTAAATAAAAATGGATGGCGGAGGGAGACTCATCCACGACCTCCGACACTAAACTCTCCCTCCTCTTGCATGTTTCACGCTGTCCATAGCGTTCCTTGACAGCGTCGTTTCTAAGTCCCCAATTTGGTGCTACTTGGTCCCAATGGAATTTCCCATTGGGAACCTGCTAGCACTAAGATGCTAACTGGTTAGCAAGATGCTCCCCACATACCGGCCACAACCAAAAGCTTGCGAACCTTCCGCCACAACAGTCCGCCCCCTTGATAATCGACCAATCACATTCACTTTATTCACTGCGTGTAAAAGTCGGGTACCACTGGGAGAATTTGGAACTGCAATGGTTGGAGCGGCGGCTTCCCTACGACTTTAACCTTTAATAGCAAAGTTTGAGTACACTTACTAGGAAAAAGCGTAATTAAGGTCTTTTTTTACAAGATAAATGGAGGGAGACCTGGATGTAAATCTGGCTGCTTGAATAAGCTGCTGGTACGGGTCGTGCTTCCGGGATGGATCGGTTAGTGACATGCAGAACTATAAATGATTCATACAGACGGCATAGCGTTTCCTTCCTCCATCTTATTTGTTTGTTTTTTATATTTATGAATTTATGCATTTCAATGATTGCTTTGCTTTAGAATTAATCACCCTTATGTTACTTCATTAGACTCCATTGTTTGTCTAAATTGGGATTTTTTTTTCCCTCCCTAGGTGTAAATCATTGGATAGCACCTGGTACCTGGGAGAGAACTGCGACATGCCCATCCAAAAAATTCCTTTTTATGCAGGGTTGAGTGTAGCCCTTGTCGTCATGTTGGCCGCCGTGGGAGGCCTGGTCGCTTACACTGTGGTCAACAAAAACAAACAATCAAAGTAAGTGGTCATGGGAATTTATTTGTTGAATAAAAACATGAAAACGCTAAAAACAAAGGAGGAAGACTGTTCATTGTTCCAGGGTGAAATGATGGCGCCAAATTTAGTCCTGAAACATTTCTTGCTCGCCCTCTTTGCTTTACAAAAAGGTTTCTCGCCCCCAGATAACCTCAATTACCTTGGTTGATCGTTAGAAACCAGAAATTGAATCAAAAACATAGCTGTATTTTTTATTTTCGCAAGTTACAATAAACGTACTCAGATTCATGGTTTTTATCCGGGAACGATGTTCTGTCAGATAAGCATACCCAGTCAGACCAGCATACCCATAGTCAATACCCATTTAGTTTATCCCTTTAGTTTATCCCTTTAGTTTTGTACAAAAAATACACTTTAAACTACCTCAACAAGTAGTCCTGTGCAAACAAACTATTTCGTTACGTACTTTTTGGTGTTTTTTGATGTGTATGGTGATCGCGCCCAGTGTTTCACCAACCCAGAGATTAGACCAAGCAATAACTAGGAACTTCTGAGGCAGGCTGGAAGCAAAAAATCTCTAAAATAATTTTTTTTTATATCTTTTTTTGCAGAAAGAAAGACATGAAAGAAAAACTGGTGAACGAGTGGATGGATGATGACGTTGAGTGGTCCAGATCTACGAGCCCATCAGGAGCACCTGGAGCCAGTAAGTTTCTAATTAATTTAACGACCCCCATCCATCTGAGTCATGGGTCCCAGATGTGTAATGATGTTGCTCACACCACACACTGACAAATAAAGTTAGCAAATGTTGTGTTTATTTATTTAAATACACACCATTAAAGAGCAATTACTGTAAGATTAAATGTTTTAATTATAAATATCAGATGAGTAAAAGGGTTCCTGTAAGCAAGTCTCACCAACGTTCAAACATCTTGGCTGTTGTCTTATATCTTGCTTCCATTTTTCCATCAATGTCCCAAAGATGCCATCCGGTTGCTGAGTTCATCAATCCTGATTGCAGCAGAACTCCCAGATAAAATGATGCTAACACCTCTAACTAATTTGCAGTTAGGATATCTTAGACTTCAAAGTTTCTCCATCTTCAACATTCCAAAAAAGTAAAAAAAAAAATCAATTCACTGAACTTTGTTTCTAAGTTTGAAGACATTTCGCTTCCCATCCAGGAAGATTTTTCAATTCAAAATGTCAGAAATAGCGTTGAGTTCCAGGTTTTTATAGAGTAGCCAACAAAGCCTTGTAAGGCTTAGAAAACATGAACATTGAAACTGCAAAACCAGCTACACCTCTTAATAATACCTAAGCAATACCCGATACCGGCCCATTCCTCTGGAAAGGCAGTGATTAAGGGTCATTGTTGGTCTGGCTGACCTGGCGAGATATTGTGTCGCCTTGGATGGAAGGTTGAGATGGTATTGGGAAGGAATCAGCTCTTTTGCTGTGTTGTAGGTTGTAGGAGCTGAAACCTGAGTCCCCACAGTTTAAGGTTGTTTTCTTCTTTTTAACCATAAATGGCTTCCTTCACTAGCCTCATTGAGACCATCCAGATCTATGAAGCTTTCAAGGTTTCCTACGCAGATCAGTCTGGAGACTCTCCGTTGAAGAAAACTTGGAGCCGTTCCCCAAACGACTGAGCGATCCAATCAGCGTTGGCTTTGGGCGGGTTGAGGGTGTGAAAGCGACCTTAGCGAAAGCGCGACAGTTCAGTCCTAAAGAACATGGCGGCTTCAGCCAATGAAGGCACTAAGCGTTAGCGTGGCTGATCGAGCAAGTTTTATCGGAATTACAGAGTATTTCTTCACTGAAAGAAGAGCAAAACACTGCTCTGGAGGCTTTTCTCAGAGGAAAAGATGTTTTTGCTCTTCTCCCGACTGGTTTCGCAAGAGTTTGATCTATCAATTGGCTCCTCTTACATTAGATGGCAGCTCTGTTGAGTGCGTCATATGCTTACGTTGATCTGATTGGTTTTTATTTGGCCTGTCTATCACCAACATAGGCCAATCAGCTAACCAACTATTTTAACCCCTTCCCAAAATTACTTCAGCCGAAGGTTTCCAGATGGATATCTTGAGACAAACCATCTGGCGGAGTCAGAGTTATTCCTTCATGCCCCTCTCAAGGAAATCTTTCGAGGAAATGTTTTACGAGAACAGGCAGGGCTAACATACCTAGAATGCCACAAAGAGAGACATATAGGAGACAATAGGTCAGAGTCTTCCAGTGATTTTCACACTGTTGTTTCCTTGAGGATTAAAATAAACTTTCTTTTGCAGAGAAAAACATGTACGAAGTCCATCAGACACATCCTTCCACGTATGACAGCCATCGCTCCACCTCGTCAGTAGGCATGTTTATACCGCCACAGACCATGCAGAGAATGGGTTCCTCCTTTTCTAATGTGGCACATACCGAGCCGGGCGGTTCAACCTTTCCCACCATGATGAACAGAACCAATCTACCTGTTAGTAAAGACAAATATACATTTATGGAGATTTCTCTCTAAGAAACTGTCGGTTTTCTAACTTGTCTTTTTGTTTTCCTCCTAAGATGAGATCCCTCAGGCCAAACACCCGCGCATCCTATGACGCATAGACACAGATCTCCTTGATGAAGAAACGGACATTTTTTCATGTTGTACCTTTTATTTGTCTCTGTAAATATATTTAGCTGCTATATTGTAGATGTTTATTATATAATTTGTTTTGCTAGATTTCTCAGGTATTAGTTGTTGAAAATATGACATTTGAGTCATATCATATTTGATACCTAAAACATGTGCCCATAGCAAATTTTTCAACCTATTAGACATATTAAGGTAACATTTCCTGCCATTAGAAAGAAAGATCAGCCCATCAGACAAAATTCTTTAAGTCTGAATATTCCTTCATTTAGAAATTTAAAGGTGATAGCTACAAGTTTAACTCCTCCTGGCCAGGAGGGGGTGCCCTCAAACTCACCGGCTCTTGTTCCGTACTGTTTCTCAGCCTGTTTCCAGGTCCGCTAATGGTAGCCAACATTAGCATTAGCTATTGTTTTAACTAATAGCACTATTAGCTAGATTTTATCCTTATTCAACATTAAACATTAGCATTAGCTACTGCTTAACATTAACTTATAACAATAGCATTAGCAAAGATTGAACATAAGCAACACATCTTTGTTCATTCTGAGTTTCTTGGCATCAAAGCTCAAAAGTTGGACCAATATTCTTTTTCATTTTGCTCTTTTTTTTTCCACCATTGATTTACAAAAATATCTGTTAAAAGAAAATATTTCTTGGCTCCATTATGAAGCTACTTGGATCTGGCAACCACTGGCTTCATAACCAGAAATAAATATATATTGTGAACTCAACAAAATTTATAAAACAATGATATTTCTTCCAGTTTCAATGCAGTAAACAGTTGAATGTAGTTTTTAATGATGCATTAAAGCTTAGCACAAATACAATCCACTTGATTCACAGATAGCACAGCTTAATCTACCTAATTTGAATAGAGCTGAAATAGATCAATTTGAATTCAACTTCTTTTCATCTTAATCCAGATGTACACAGTGCATCCTGACCACATCATCATCACACAGGAAAAGGTTACAATACGTAGTTTAACGTAGGGAACAGGTTGCACTCAATCTTTACTTCAGTTTCACATACATGAGTTGGATAATGGGGCACATTATTCAAACTTTAAAGAGCTTTAAAAATACTCCATAATACACACAATTATTACCAGTTTTTTCTGCAGGATAGTGGTTAAAAAGCGTTGCCTCTACCTGGGTTTGGTCAGTGAATTCAATTGGTTGATTAGCACTTTAAAAAGCAACTAAAGAGGCTTTATTTGCACAATGAGCAGCAAGAGAACAATTCACAGTTTTACTGTGAACATTTAGATTTGAAAATATAGTGAAGAACGTTTATTAACTTATTTAAGATCTATGCAACAAATATTTTTTTAAATGTACCATGGTTGTAATTTTTAGCCTTTGAAGAGCAAAATCTGAGGCAAAATGAAGAATAAAATTGTTGTGATTATGCACATGCTGTCTGAGCTTTTCAATGCTTTTCGTCTTGCTTCATTTTGATGCTAACTATAATCACATGGAGATCAGAGTTTACTCAAATTACATTGTGAGTTCATATAGGACAAAAAATTAATCTGACACACCAAGGGATTTCCAAACACCTGTAGACCACAAAGCATTTAAAATATCTTTTAAATAATTTTTTCATCCAGATTGTGATAGCAAAGAATGCTGAGTTATTTATCTCAAAATGCTAAATCTTGGACCCAAGCTTCTGCATTGGTACAGAATTTTATAAGGCTTGTTTCCATGATTCATGTGTTAAAGGGATATCCATGAGGGCAGCCCTGGAGTTCGTTGTGGTGCGAACATAGTGTGCTTCCACTGGTCTTAAGCCAATGACAAATGATTTACCACATGATAAGCGGTTTGCATTTCTTACATCTGTGTAGCATAATTTGTGTAGCCATTATAGTAATGTCTTGTTTCAGAAACTGTTTTGCAAACTTTTTATCTGGGGTTAAGCACAAATTCAAAAGTGTTCTACTGTTCAGCTAACAGAGTTTCATGCACCAGCTGGATCTGACAATGTGCTTCTAGCACGCCAGATGCATATAACTTTGAAGAGGTTTGTTGAAACTCCTTCATGCCCCCCTGTTTGGGGAAAAATTAGCTTATTGCACCATCCAGATTCCCATCTAACAAATTAATGTGGTGAGGTTGGTGATATTACTACAGAAACATGCAATCTTGCAACCTGTTTGAAGGTATTCCCATTTGACCATTTGCTGATTTGTGCAAAAAGTAGCATTTTAGATCAGTTTTAGTCCTACATTATCTTTAGAGGAATGTCAAATTTTACAGACTCTTGAATCGCATATAAGTCTAACTGCTTTTCTAATAGCAATTAGAACTATTCATGTTTTTTCCTTTAATGCATTTAATATCCCCCATGCTTCATACACTTCTACTATTTTAATGACTAGTCGAACCTCAGCCTGCTAGAACTGCCCCTGTGGACTCTTCCTTCCTAGTCTTTACACAGTATGGTATTTTCACCTCAGAGCAGTCAGGCTGATGCTTTTAATGATTTAATGTTTCCTCCAAAGTGAAGTTTACACAGAATATGATGATTTTAAGGCAGCACTGCAAAAGGGTTTTTTAACTCATCTACAATTGTAAAAACAACTAATTTCTTTCTGGAAACTGACTCATCCACATATAAATTTTATAACCCCTCCTATGGTTCATCTTTTCCCCTGGGTGGTTAGATCTGGGTAGTAAAATGTTTTCGGGATGAGCCTGAATGTATCACATGTGTGTCAGCTGCTTTTAGCTCTGGAGTCCTGATAATGGATTCCTGACATTTTACCCATGACTGAACTATCAGTCACTAGGTGGATTTGAGTCTTTTTGTTTTTTTGTTTCCCAATCCTGAGCATGCATGATTAATAGCCTCTTGGAGTCGGGCCCTATATGCTGTCACTTCTTCCTCTGGACCCTGACGGAACTCAGAGATTTTAGTAAGACGGGAGGTTGTCTCCACAGACGTTGTGCTGCCTCACAGACCGCATTAACCTGCCTTTCTAGGTCCCCATGCCCCGGAGGCAAAATTTCAGCTGGATTTCCTCTGCGCCCAGTATATTGTTTCCTCACTTCAGCCCAATTATGGCCCAAACTACACTTCATAGCTTTTTCTATGTTTAACTTGCACAATCCACTTATTTAACCTCTCTAATTTTTTTATTCCCTGTATGTAGCTTGCATGACTGAAATAATTTTCTGGTGGGTTATTTATTTATTTTATTTTTTTAATTAAACCTGCAAACGCATTAGGAAGGGTGTCTGCTGGATCAACGCTGCAGTCATCGATCCATAGACATGCTTCCACGCTGCTGCAAATTCAAAACTGTCTCCCTCTAAGCGTTTCATTTAGCTTTTGGATGCACAACAACAAAAACACACAAACATAGCATTAAAACCGGACAAACACAACATTAGATCTATTTATTTGATTTTTCATCGTATCTACTTTGTGCATGTCTCATACCTACACCTCGCCATTTGAGCTCACATCTATTTATTTATCTATCTATTTATTTATTTATTTATTTATCTATTTTTACTTTTTATAACATTTATAAACCTTGCCTTTTACTTCCCACTCCTACAAGTATTATTTTAATTACTTGGATCAATCTGACACAAACTTTTCATCCCGCACATGATCTTCTCTATACTTTTTCCTGGACCAATCGCTTTTTAAGCCATTTAATCTCCCCTTACACTCTTTAGTTATTTTTATTCTTAAAAGGAGAATTCCGGTTTTAACACTTTTAGCCCAAAATTTTTCTGTAGTGTCAGGGATGAAATCAGAATGATCGAGCCACCAAAATTTTGCTGACGATTACTCCTGTCTTTGCACACGGGGCTCATGCAGGGAATCCACCCCTGGCTGCTTCAGAATGGCTTCCATAGTGCATGTCCGATAATGTCCTTAAAACAACCTTAAGCGTTCTTTTTTTAAAATATGCTACCCAGATGCCACATCTGTCAACAAAACTTTGGTTTTAGTCAAATATCCCTGCTGCGGCTTAGCTGCAAACCTGCTACTTGGCTGCAGTGTGCTAATCTACAAAGAACACAGAGGTCCTGAACTCAAGCGCACAGAATACCGATCCCGTCATCTATCACAACAAAACCCTGTTTGTCAAAATATTCTTCGCGACTACAACCAGTTATAAGCTTTCACATGGTCCCAGACCAGCTTTTTGATCAAAAGCTTTCAGGCCATACCTTTAAGCTGCACCAGATTCATGTCTCTGGGGTGTGGAACCAGGGATACTTGGGGCAGGTTTGACCATTACACTTCATTGGCCCCGTCAGGCTAGGGGGGCGGCTGTCTACACTTTCTTGGCAGCTGTGAGGCCCGCATGAAATTCTGGAAAATTGGATCTTGACGTCAGGGTTTCGATCACCAATATGTTAGCTTAAAAAAATTGTGAGGTTCATACTAAGGACAAAAAAATGAATCTGACACATAAGGGATTTTCAAACACAGCTTCCTGCAGGAGAAAGGCTGCCTGCTCACATTTCAGGACCCGCCCCCACCAGAACAGCAGAGTCTTTTATTAACAGATCATAAGCAAATATGGATGGGTCTTAGGACCAGAAGACCCTGTAATGATTAGCTGGATGCAGGTCATAAAACAGAATGACCCTGCTTTATGACCAACTGGCTGGAGGCAGGTCATAAAGTGAAATGACCCTGAAATAAACAAAATTACCCCTCCTGTGTCATGATGGGCTAAGGACTTGACCCATATGCAGAACACTACTGAGAGACTGAGTAAAAGTTTGAACAAAGTTTATTGAGAAACACACACAGAGAATGTAGCCAATGACACGGTTCGGAGTGCTGGTGCGAGACTGGTTTCACCAACTCGCTTTCTGGAGATGATGAGAGTTTGGGAATTAGCTTTGCAGTTTGATTGTATGATGAGAGAGTTGAATCTTTTAATGTACCTGAAGAGGTTCTGACAGATCCTATGAGAGGGGGAGCCGGTTGGGTCCAGAGACAGTTGAAGAGGCAGAGAGTTAAGCAGCAGCAGCGTCTAGCTTCGAGCTGGAGAGTTTTCAGACTTGAGTATGTTTCCAAGCTCTTCCTCTGAGAGCTGATGAAGGAATCCAGATTGAGATCTTCAGGTTTGGCTTACTTGGTAGGCAGGCAGGTTCTCAGATTAAGCTTGCCCAGAGCTTTCAGACGTCGGAAAGGGATTTCCTGTGATCAAAGAAGACAGAATGTGAGATTAGATAAAGCTTGTTTCTCTCTAGAGTCTACAAGATTTTCTAAATTCTTAGAGGCTCAGGTTCGCTGAACCAAACTTGGTCAACACTGCGGCGTCGATTGGAAGGTCTGACTGCTGCTTATGAAGGGTGGTCTGCCTGATGAGCTGATGATCCTCAGGTGTTGGTGAGGACTCCAGCTCAGAAAAGAGGAAGCCCACAGCATCTCTCTGCTGGAGACAGGTGGCTTGAATCTCCGAATCCCAACATCCTGACTGAATCACAGGACCAGAATGTAGCATCTTATTTCTTCAATTGTTTCATATGCACACACATTAACTTTATAATCATCATTGAATAAACCTTACAGCTAATGCACACTGTACGAGTTTCTGCCCTTTTACGGGCCGGTTCCCTAGTCGTGCAAAACTGTTTTTGATCGGGGAGAGTTTCAGTCATGGTGCATCCTGCACAGTGTGGTGTACGGGGGTACCAGGGGCGATCAGCCTCTAATGACCACCTTCCAATCAAGAATCGTAAGGTCAGGAGAAAATCTAACATGTTTGAAATTCAGTCTGCGAGGAGCTCATGAGCAAGTCATGCTGTTGAAGCAGACCTATGAGCCAATTTACCAGAAATCAGTCAATCAATTTGTTTATTGTCAACTACAATTTACATTGTAATCAAGATTTCATTTTCATTATGAAGCCTTCATCACATAAATTAGCTGTATGTCCTAACCAATAGGCCCCTGTTCTGTCAGACCAGCATACCCCATCAGACCAGCATACCTATAGTCATTACGCATGCACAAGACGGCAGATTTGCATTTATCTCTTTAGTTTTGTATTGAAAATAGACTTTAAACTACCTTTAACGGGCTTGTATCCCTTTAGTCATGTACCAAAAAAACTATCTAAGGTGGGATGGCCAAAACATTTTTTCGTCTTTTTTTGTACATGACTAAAGGAATAAACTAAAGGGATAAACGGGTATTGATTATGGGTATGCTGGTCTGACAGAACACCGCCGCGGATTCATGCATGGTCTAATAAAACCCCATGGCATATATGAATAAAATGAATCCTAAGTAGCTCAGATCAGACACTTCCTCATGTTCAAATTGTGAAGTCATGGATGGGAACCAGATGGAACTACCACATGCTAAAGAGACCACTGGGGGAGCAAAAACTGCACAACTCAAAACGTCTAATTCCACAGTAGAGCTGTTAGCTGAAAAATCACTGGAAGACATTCAGTCAAGATTTTAAAATCAGAACATCTAAGATCGTCTTATAAAAATAACATCTTTACCAGGCATTAAGCTCACAACACATGGGGAGTGGTGGCCTAGTGGTAGAGCCCCGTTTGCTGTGAGCCCGCTGTGCTGAGCTCCTGCTGGATGAAACTCAAACCTCCCGAAAAATGACGTGAACAGAGGTTTGCAGGTCTGACAAATCCTGCTTGTGACTTCCGTCCCGGAAGTACGATCCTTCCTGAGAATGTGCGAACAGAATAACTTCCAGAAAGGCAATTTGTTTTTCTTACTCTTTTATTCTTTTGTCTTTTTCCAGTGGGGGGTTCCTTTTGAATATTTTTGTATTTGCGTAAATATTGAACGAAAAAAAAGAAAAACACTTAATTAGCCTTTGGAACGTTACTGTGTTTGCTCTGAGCGTGTCCGATGATGACGTCACCCAATACAATGGAGAGAATGTAAAACTTATCCATCCATATTTTCTATACAATGTAGTTTAGCATTCTTTAATGTTTTAAGTATATAAATAATTATATTCACTACCACAATACAGATTTTATTCCGTTCGTGCTTCTGGGACGGATCGGGTAGTGACAGGCAGAAATATCCCGGAATACTTGAGCTCTCCGCGCAAAGCATTCTGGGATTTGCTGTCACAGCGGCCCGCTGTCACCATAGGCTGCTGCTACCCGACAGCGGTGACTAATAACAAATATGGCGCACGCACCGCACGGTGGAGGAGGAGTTACATGACCAACGGAGCAAAAAGCAGTGATCATCTGTATGAACGGTCAGTTAACTGAGTTCACTATAAAGTTCACTACATAGTGAGAACAGCTCTATAGTGATGGACGGATTTAGGGGTTAGGGTGGACAGGCAGACACTGTATGTCATGATCTGTCCTGATTGCTTCACCTTAATTGTTCATTTCACTCACCTGCCTAGTTCTGCCCGGTTCCTAATTTTCACTCATCTTTTCCACCTGCGTCTGTGCTTTATATTCAGTTCAGCCCGAGCGACCAGATGATTATTTGTTTTCCGTTTTTCTGTTTGGTAGTTTTAGTTTATTCCCTGGTTCCAGACTGCCAGCGGATTGAGAGGCTCAGATTTATTCCTGTAAGCCTGGGTACTAGGAGTAGACCAGTTTAAAGTTTCCTGCAGAATTTCTGGTACCACGTCTTGTTCTTTCACCCACTGAGCCTCGCCCCTCTGCATCTGATCCTGCCTCGTCTCGCTTCTGTTAGCACATCCTGTCTGGGCAGGACTCTCTGGACCCGCCTGACTCAAAAACTGAGTTATCAAAACGCCCGATGCCAATTCTTTTGGCCCCCATGCCGCATACCCCATACCTCAGTTGTGCAGTATAGGGCGTGCTATACCAAATGCCTCATGTAATAAATAATGTAAATAATTGCCATCATGGCAACAGCATCCAAGCTATTTGCTGCCTACCTTTGTGAGAAGCTAGGAAAAATCATACAAAGTGAATCCAGTAGAATTTTAATTGCCTACAGGGAGTAAGTGACAATAGTTGAATACAAACTTATGGCTCTCAAAATGGTATCGGCTGTGCCCTATTTGTTGGTATTTTGCCGCATACCGCCAGTACCACCTCATTTTAGGGCAGTATCAGTCCTCGGCCCCATACTTCCTCTCGGTATCGTAGGTGCATCACTACTCAAAGCGTGCCTCCACGCTCTGAGGATTCCTGAACATCTATCTGTTCCTCATCGGATAAGCACCCCTGGTCGGACTACAGACCGCTGCATCTTGGAACTGTTTCTGCCTGATCTACTTTCCCCTGGGCTTGAACACTGCATTTCCACTGGGAAAACCAGGGGCCGAAGGCTTTCAAGAGAGCTGGTAGACTACCATTGAGGAAGATGGGGTTTGTAGAAGCAGTGTTTCTCCCGCCAGAATGTCAGAGATCAGGCGGTGCCCGGGTCGTGCACGCTGTGTAAAACTTCTGATATGAATATAAATATATTTATTTCCATCTTTTCTATAGTTCCAATGTGTTAAAGCTTTAGAAGATCCCGCTGCCTTTTCTAAACTTCAGTTAATATTCAGATCATAAAACTCTTGCCAACAGAAACACGTCCACCAAAGAAAGATTCACTTTAAATCAAACTACAGACGCGAATCGACTAAAACCTCATTTTATAAATGTCACAGGATGGATATTTACAGTTTTCATTCTTTAACTGATAAACTTATTGAACATTAGCTCCATATAGTGCTCTCCTCTCTCCTTATTAGGAATACCTACTTCCTGAGCCTTTTACTAGACCAATCGCAGTCCTCCGTTCTGCAGAGACCTCTACAGGAAATATTCAGGGTTCAACCTGAACATTTGATAAACTGGACCTTCTGATTTCTCTCCTTATCCGTCGTTCATTTTCAGAAGTTTGTGGCTAAACCCTTAAGCCCCAAAGGGTCTTAGGAGCAATTTCCTCCTGAAATTACATATTTGAATTAAAGCAAGTTCAGCTCCCAAACTATAAATTGGAAATACAATGTGTGTATTAGTATGAAAGAAAGGCATTGAGGGATTTTTTTTTCAGGTGGAAACACTATTTTAAATGTCAAAATGTCTGATTTATAGCCAGGTTAATCGACAAAGACAAAAGTTAAAAATATTTAGCCAACACTGCAAAACACCCTGAAAGCACATTTAATCCCCAGGATGCACCCTCAAATCTGGACTGAATCAGTTGAAGAATGTTTGTTCCACAAAGTCTCTAGTGGGCAGAGTGATAGGTGGAAATGGGATTTCTCCTCATCAAAGGGAATCTGTTCAGAAAAATACGCTGATTTCCATTATTGGAGACCTTCTGCATAAGACAAAGCCTTTGCTCCTAAGATTTAGTCATTGATTCATTCAAATTTAGCATTGAGCACACAATGACATCACCAAACTGAATTATAAATAAGACAAATTGTACAATTTTTGTCACCAAACAGGGTTATTCTATTCAAAACGAGAATCAGACATCAAAAAGTTGACAAAAACTAAATATTTTTTCATACGATACCGTGTGAAAAATGTGTTAAACATATTTCAGTTATGAAGGTTGACCATTTGATTTTTTCTCTGCATTTTCATTTGTGTTCTTTATAATATTTCTAACAGCAGAGACACTAAAAAAAGTTTTAGCGGGTGTGGCCAAGAATGAACACCTGCTGTTGCTTTCCTCCAACAGTCACACACGTCAGGTGGAATTTTACATCTCATTTTATTTGGTTACACAGCTATAAAACATAAAAAGTAATAAATTTAAAACATGTTTTAGAAATTTTAAAGCCCTCATTTTGAAAGGCGTGTGGATGAAACACCATGTGACTGTGTTTATAGATAAACATGAGCAGGTGGTAGATGGGCCCTGTACCGGACCCGCCGGCCTTAAAGCTTTTATCTCCATCTCAGAATGACGCTAACTTCTTTATCATACCTTCTTTAGCCAATCTGAGCTCCCATTTCTGTCAAATATTCTTATAAATGTTGATTCTAGGCAATCATTTTCTATATTCTCCAAGGTTGCAGCTGCTCTTTGTCACCAGCAGCCATCCGTATAAATACAGACTTCTGGAAGAACCACAGTGCTGGTACTATTGGACCTCAGTGCAGCATTCGATACTGTTGATCACTCCATCCTGTTAGAGCCTGGAAAACTGGGTCGAGCCTCTCTGGTACAGCTCTCAACTGGTTTAAATCCTAACTAAAGGACAGGGACTTTTTGTGTCAGTAGGCAACTTTTACATCAGAGATGACAAAAATCACATGTGGGGTTCCCCAAGGGTCCATCCTGGGTCCCCTCCTATTCAATATCTACATGCTCCCTCTCGCTCAGTCAGAGATGGCAGAAGTACTGACTTTCCGTACTTGGAGTAAAAGTACAGATACTTGTGTTAAAAAATACTCTGGTAAAAGTGGAAGTACTGATTAAACTTCTTTACTCAAGTAAAAAGTAACAAAGTACAGGCTTGTAAATTTACTTAAAGTATAAAAGTAAAAGTAGAAACCACTTTTCATGCCGTTGCCTACATTTTAAATGGATGTCTGCCAATAGGACTAGATCTCCGCTTGTGTTCATTTTCAATCATCTCGGCGCGCCCATGCTACTATAAAGTAACGCCACCCGCCGCCAAGCTGCAATGATTTCGTCGCTAATGAATACTGCCGTAATCTGTCGATTCATCTTGTAGTGGTGCGTCAAATGCAACGGAGATTCCCATCCAATTAGATTGAATTTGGTATTGATGACGTTGAAAAATAAATAACGGTAACTCCATTGAAATGATTCAAAACTAAAGTAACGAGGGCAATTTTTTAAAATGTAAGAAGTAGAAAAGTACAGACATTTGTGTAAAAAATGTAAGGAGGTAGAGAGTAAAAGGTCAGCCATGTAAAAATAAGTAGTGCAAAGTAAGAGTAAAAAATATCAGAAAAATCTACTTGAGTATATTGTAGTAACAAAAGTATTTCTGTGCTTCTATACTTCCCATCTCTCTTCTCAGTTAATAAAACAACAACATCAGCTACCATAACTATGCAGCGATCGACACACAGCTTTACACTCATGATGTCACCAGGTGATCTATGAACCAATTCAAGCACTGAGGAAATGCTTAGAGTTTTATCAATGCTCTGTGCATCGTGCCATGGCTTTCTTCAACTTCTATAAAACTGCAAAACTTAATAATCTTTGGACCAATAGAGGAGAGATCTAAAGTTAGCAGCACACAGCTTCAGTGGCTTCAGCTAGTAACCACTGATCAGGCCCCAAATCTAGGTGTAGTGCTGGATTCAGACTTGAACCTTTAAAGCATTTAAAGACAATTACAAGGTGGGCTTTCTATCACCTGAAGAACATTTCCAGGATTAAAGGACTAATGTCTCAGCATGATCTGGAAAAACTAATCCATGCGTTTATTTTTAGTCGAACTGACTTCGCAACATGACAGTTTTCACAGGTCTGCCTAAAAGTGGATCAGACAACTGCAGCTGATCCAGAACGCCAAGTTGCCCCGTGTCCTCACTAAGACTAAGAAAAGTAGAGCACATCAGCCCGGTTCTAAAGTCCTTCCACTGGTTTCCCCTGTATCTCAGAGACCAAGGACTTTAAAATACTTCTGTTAGTCTATAAATCTCTGAATGGCTTAACACCTAAATACATACATCACAGACTTGCTATCAGTGTATCAACCCTCCAGACCACTCAGGTCTTCTGGCTCCAGCCTGCTCTGCAGCTACCTAGAACCAGAACTAAACATGGAGAAGCAGCATTTAGTTCCTATGCTCCACTTATCTGGAACAAACTTCCAGAAAACTGTAAAAGCACTGCGGAAAGCCTGAGTTCCTTTAAATCAAGACTAAAAACACATTTGTTTAGGATTGCCTTCCACTGTTCCTAGTTAAACAGTTCAATCCAAAACATCATTAGTTCAACTTTTTTTTTTTAGTCCAACTGTTTTATATTCTTTTTTGTTTCTGCATTTTTTTTATTTTATTTTATTTATTTTTATTTTTTTCCCTACTTGCTTTTGATTCTGTTTTATTTTCCTGTATTTTAATCATGTAAAGCACTTTGCATTGTCTTTGTACTGAATTGTGCTTTAGAAATAAATTTGCCTTACCTTGCCTTGCCTACCAGCAGATGGTGCTGTGGAGCCAGTCCCAGATGCTTGACTGTAAGTTCCTGCAGCAGCAGGACCATGAATGTAGGACTTAAAAGCGATGGATTCATGAATTTAAGAGTGCAGCTGGTCAGACTGAACATTAGAGACTTTTTCAATTCTTTTTTATTTTATTTCCCACATTTTGTGGTCAGTCTTAACAACAGTCAGGTAAAAAGCTTTGGACAGAAAAACAGGACGGTCAGTGAACACATAATATTCAGGACACACATAAACTATAAATGGCTGCAGAATAATTGAACCAATCTAATCTCCATATATACATGGGTTTTACAAAATCTACCACCATGTTGCGCCTTGTCCAGATATTTAACCATAATTACAACCCCATAGAGCACAACATGGATACATGTTTCCCAAATTATTTACATCATTGCAGCCATTTTCAAATCAAGGAGAACAAATCAAAGGAGGGCTCTGCTCACATTACACATACTAAATAAATTAAACAGCAGCAGCAGCAGTAAGAGTCTATATAAAAGTCAATTTTCTTTGTTGTTTTTTTTCCATGGGTCCTCCATTCTCTGCAGCTAGTTTGCAGGAAGAGTCTTTTACACAACTTGCAAGAATTAGCAGCTGCTTCTCTTCTTCTTATTGTGTTTTATGGCGGTTAGGAAACAACTTTTTGGTGCATAACCGCCACCAACTGAGTTTGGATCAGGAATTAACTAAGTCGATATCCTATTACTACAAAAAAAAAAAAAAAGAAATCTTTTTTTAAAAATGTGTCGTTTTAAGAAATTTCAATAGTAAGCGAAAAACCCTCTGATTCAGAGTCCAAGTCTAAAAATTATTTTTAAGTTTAACTTTAATTTATTGATTTTTTTTATCTGTTTATCAATTCATTTCTCACATTTATATATTTAGTGCAAAACATTTTGACATACTCCATTGTTTCCTTCCCTGGATCATGTTTCCCTATTTTAAACTTATGGCCAAACCGTAACCTTTATATCACTATTTCCTCCTTTCTATTCCTCGCTGTTTTTCTCATAAAGTTAATTTTTCTATGAATATTATAAAACCATCTACCAGAGCTGGGGAGCAGGGCTTCCTCCCATCCTCCGTAGTATTGACTCTCTCCCCTTATTCAAAGCCAGACTCCAAACCCATCTGTTCCAGCTCGCTGTATCTGTGAATACACGGCTCTTTTCCCTATCCATAATTGTTTTTATGTTCCTGTATCTGTATTTTTATTTCCATCTTTATTTTTATTTATTTTTTGTATTTTCTGTAAAGTGACTTTGAGTGTCAAGAAAGGCGCTGTTAAATAAAATGTATTATTATTATCTATTTATAGAAATGGCCCAAACGCAGTCACACATGGTGTTTCATCCACACACCTTTCAAATGGGGCTTTAAAATTTCTAAAACGTGTTTCAAAATAATTTTTTTCACAAATGCTTTTTGCTTTATAGCTGTGTAAACAAATAAAATGATTGGAAACTAGAGGCTCAGACCTTTCCAAGGAGGGGTCAGACACTGCATGAAAAGTGGGATTTTCGTCAATATGCGGCACTGTAGATTGTCGTGGAACTTCAGGTTAGCGGCAGTTTACGGCAATTTGCAGGCTTCGGCGAAAACTCCCGTAAATTGTCAGAAATTGACGTGGAATTTCTTAGGCAGTGTTCCCCCATGCCTCCCCATGGAATTCTAGGAGGCTTTAACATCAACAAATGAACATGCTGTGAGCTATACAAATGCAAAACCAGGGTTTTACCCCCCTGCAACCCTGGGTAAGAAAATCTCTGATGGAAAGAGATCGTGTATATGCCCCTTACATTTTAGCTTGAATTGATTTATTTAATTAAAAGTACATAGAGACCAAAAGGAGATCTTTAGCTGACAAGAGCAATACATTTAGAGCAATAATTATTTTTTTACAAACAAATTTACATAAAAAAAATAAAATATTTGTCTGTCAATATGCTCAATCCAGAACTCCTCAAGTGGAAAAGTTTCCAGAAATGATTCTGAGATGATTCAATTTATAACATGGCGCATTATCCTGTTGGAAGTAGCCATCAGAAGATTGGTACACTGTGGTCATAAGGACAAATGTCAGCATGCTAAATTGGTTTTAAGTGGCCCAAAGTGTGGAAATAAATATCCCCAAATAGATGGTAGAAATAGATCAGAGGAAAACAGTATAGCAGCTAATTATAGACTCTTACATTTTAGCTTCTTGAATTGATTTATTTAATTAAAGTACGCTAAGATTACTGTGTATGCAAATGTTATGTAAAAAAAATACACAAAATAATTTACTTCAAAAATTAGTTTTAATCAGAATCAGTTGGCTGTAATATCCTTAATTTTTTTAGATTTCCACTTTTTTTTTTTTTGTTATTGAATATATAAGAAAACAATAACAATCTCAAATAACAAGTCTACAACAAATATTTCAATACAAGAAGAAATATCACAACTCCTGCTTTTGAAAAATAAAATTAAATGCACAGGCTGGAACAAAGTATAAAATAAAATAAAATAAATAAAAATAAATAAAATAATAATAGTAGTTAAAGTAAATTAATCAGTGGGGACTACCAACTGAAATTCTTCAATTAACTCAAACAATTTAATTGCATTTAAATTCTGCATCTTTCTCAGACATCTTTTGAAAAGGGAAAGTTCATTTTTGAGAGCAGAGATTGAGAGGGAGCATTTTGCATAGCGACATTTATGGATATAATACTTTGTTACAATTATTAGAATATTGATTAAAAATTCCAAATTTTTTTTCTTTAATGGATAAACCGAATTGAATGTTTTGCCAGGAAATAAAATCTAAATTTATTGTTTTAGAAGACAGAAAGGTTCGAAGTTGATCCCATAAGTTTAATACTTCTTTACATTCATAAAAAAGATGTTTAGTTGTTTCCAATTGAGTTGTACAAAAGCCACAATTCTCAACATTAAACTTAAATCTCTCTCTTAAAAACTCATTTGAAGGATATATGTTATTTATTATTTTAAATTGTAATTCTTTATATTTAGGAGGAATTGGGAATTTCAAATAATTTGTCCTAATTTTGACTATCATAGATTTCTTAAAATTTTGTAAGAGAGCTGTGCTTTTTGTTCTTCCTGGGTACATATTATTTATAGAATATTGATTCAAAAACTTGTTGTTGCATTTATTATCTCTAATGTCCACCTGCTCAAATTCAATCTTATGGAGACAAACAATTGCAATTGCAAACAATTTATAGGTGCATTACCGCCACCTTCCAGAATGGAGCGACGCGAGCTCTTCTCGCGAGTCCTTCCGTATAACAATGACGTCGTATGTGATTGGAGGAGCCTGATGAGCCTTCGGCCCCATCGTCCAATCACGTGTGAGCTTTTGTGCACTACGACTTCTCGCGAGACCAGCATATTAGCAGACATGTTTGTGTTACTATACTCAGAAGAGCTTCATCTCCAGTTACCGTGTTTGTATTTTGTTGTTACGTGAACAATGGCTGCACGACGTCTCGCGTTCAACTCGCCTCCAACTGCTCTTACCGTATTTTCGACTATAAGGCGCACTTAAACGCCTTTTTTTCCCTCAAAAATGTCTTTGGTGCGCCCTTTGGTGCGGTGCGCCGCTATGTGTGTTGTAACTGCGACTTTTGAGACCACCTCATTGAGGAGATGATGAAAAGAGTGGCTGAATGTAAGGAGACCAGGTGTTTTTTTCCACTCATCACCATTAATCTGTGACTCCATGCGTGCCCATCTCACAGCTGATGTGAAAAAACATGGGAAACAAATTAATTCATGTGCTTTCGCTGTTCAACTTACGCTTTCGACAGCTTCGGTGTGAACGGACCCAGCAGAGTGCAGCAGAAGCAGCGAAGTTTACATGCAAAGTCAATGGTTGACGCGCGTAGGGGTGCAGCAAAAGGTCCTGCAGCGTTTTGGTGCAACACGTCCGGGAAGCGTTTTAAGCATCTGAAGCGGTAGCCAACGCGCTGCTGCTGCTCAAGATGGAAAATTGGTGAAGTTTTGCTGCTGGACGCCAGCCGCATCAACCAATCAGAGAAGCTGATCTGGGAGCTGGCAGCCCAGACGAAGACGCTCTGATTTATTAAGTTATGATATTAGCCCAAAAAATGAAAAGGCTGGATGGATGGATGAGGACATGATGAAGGAGGCAGGTGTATGTGAGAAGACTAGGTGGTTTTTTCCACGCATCACCATCGCCAAGCGTGCCCATCTCACAGCCGATGTGAAAAAAAGATGAATCAAATGAACGCTGTGCTTGCTATCCCGGGAGGTCTGACAAAGGAACTTCCACCGCTGGAGACATCGGTGTGGAAGCGGCCGTTCACAATAATGCTCGCGGCGTGGGGCGATATGGATGACAGGCGGAGACCTACAGTTTCAGGATAAGAAGGCGGCGCCCGATTGCAGAGATACGCCACCGTTTGGCGGATGGATTGTAGATGGACTGTGTCTGCTGGCTCTGTTGTTCAAGCTTTTGCAAAAAAGCGGCATTATTTCTGAGGAGCTGCTCTGCACAGACGAAAGTGACTCTGACAGCGAAGAAGGGGAAACTGGCATGTCTGATTTAGCTGCGCCAGCTGTTTTATTCAGAGAGGAATGCTGAGGATAACAGAGGATGATGACTTTGATGGGTTTGATTAATACTTTGTGTAATAAATACATGAATAAAAGCACAATCATACTCAGTGTTTGCTCCAGCTGTATTTTTCTACCTGAAAACCCAGAAATTCAACAGCTGCCTCTGGGCGGGTCTCCTCCCTCTCCAGCGCCGTGGCTGGCGGTAAGGTGTTTTTCATCTAAATAATCTAAATCTTGCAGCTATATTTGCTGTGATCAGTGGGAATAAGAAGTAGTTTTAATATGTTTTTGAAGTTGAGAAAAGTCCACCTGAAAACTTCATAATTGCAGTCAGTTCATCCAGATTATCTATTTCTGTCGGAGGCTCTACGACCCCCATACCAGCGGGTGCACCGGACCCGGAGAAATCGCTTTCGTTCACCGCGGCTGCTGGCGGGTGTTTTTCATCTAAATAATTTTAGCTGCAGCAGGCACCCAGGATACCCCGGTAATAAAAGCGAACATATTTATTCTAAAGTCGGCAGGGTTTCAGGATTTTTAAGTTAATTTAGGAGTGACCACAGCTGTGTCATCTGTGATGTCTGTCTCACCAGCTGCCAGGTTTGATTAATACTTTTGTAATAAATACATGATGCAAAAGCACAGTGGGCTGATACTCTGTTTTGCCCCATTTCTGTATTTTTAAATACGCAGTAGAGGTATTAAAGGTAGCAGAGGACATGTACCTGTATATAAAAAAAAAACGCCCTTATAGTCCGGGTTTGCCTTTTGTGTGTGTTCGTGACACAAATGGGACACATAACTTTTTCCTTAGTCCCCAGCGCTCTTTATGGTCGTAGCAAATACGGTAGTCCACAACTTTCGGCCAGCCCGCAGACTGACTGAGAAGAAACTGCTGATTGCTATCAGTGGACTGTCTCGTCAGCTGCTCCAACATACCGCTCTGACATGAATAAAGCCTTTTCTCAGCTGGAGAATTCCCCGCTGCCAGGGCTCTGCAGCAGTCGAGCAACTTTAACGGGATATCTCTTTGAGGCCCCAGAAGAGAGAAGACGGTGCACAACGCCATGCTAGCGGTAAATATATGTTCGATTACCTGGTAGCTATGCTAAAAGCAGCCCCCTAGCTTAGCTAGAGCAAGCTAAAGGCTAACCTAGCCTAGCTAGGTAAGCTAAAAGCAGCCTAGCCTAAAGCTTTATTAAAGTGTATTTTTTGTGATTCACAGGAAGCAATATGCCGTCTTAACAACTCGGAGACTAATTGCAGGCGCTATGAACCGGCAGGGGTAAGGTTTAAAGAATATGCTTTCATTCTGCGGTAAAAGGACATGGATACGGATGGATACCGACCATAGCTGTACTTTTTTTTTTCACAGACTACAGTCGCCTCACAATGAGGCGGTGACCTCCTATTTGCTCGGATTTGCACGATGTTGATAAAGACGACATTGTGTGTAAGTGACTTGTTTTAATGTTTTCTCCTTCCTTGTTACTGTGACTTGCGTTTGATTTTTTTTTTATTCATACCACTCTCATTTAATTGTTTTCCAGCTGCCTGTAAGACGTATTATGAGACGGTATGCAGGAGCTTCAGATACACGCTGCTAGCCAACACGCTTGCGTGCGGAGGCTGCCAGGCTATCTGCTCGGAGTCGGGCCAGAAGAAAGAGGGTAAGACTTTATTTGGTGACTATTTTTCGGGTGCATTGATAGATGTGTTGTGTCCATATGCAGTGCGCTGATTCATTGTTTTTTTTTTCAGCTGCTGAAGGCGAGGCAGAGTGTGCTGGCAGATGAGGAAGTGGAACTCTGGAAGTCCGCCACCGTCGACCTCATGTCCGACGAAGAAGATGGCGTCGTCGGCGGTGTCTCTGGATGGATTGTGCGGTCGCCGCCATTTTGTAGGCGGGATCTCACTGAACTCTGTGTTAAGCTGCAGTCCCGGTTAGAAGCGATGCCTGTCAGTACAGGGCCACGCACAGTAAGCGTCTGCACATCGGACCTACCTCGGAGGGAATGCTGCCTGTTACCTCCAACCCGAGAATCAAACGGACCGTTCCGCGGAGTTGTAATTTTTAGATACGCATGTGTTTGGATAGGCGTTGTATATAGTTGTGTGTGTGTTTTAATAAAGCTCTTTCTTTGCATAAACAGCTTCCTGCAAATCTTCATTTCCTGTATAAATTCATTCATGTCCTTGATGGTAGCATAATAATTGTGTAGTAGAGTAGGATAACATAAAATACACAGCATATGAATGAATAAATATATGAATGAATAAATATATGAATAATATATATATGAATGAATAAATATATATATATATATATGAATAAATATATATATGTAAATATATATATATACCAACCAATCACGTAAATACGAAGAGGCTTTCGTAAAAAGAATTGGTTCCGTCCAATACTCAGTAAGAAAATTAAAGCCTGGCGTGTACACGTGATGGTTTTGCTGCCAATCCGCGAGCGATTTTACCATTTGTTTTGAGAATAGTGGTTCAGCTCAATACTGAAGAAAGGATTATTCAGAAAGCCAGACCTGGCCAGTCAGCGGGTTTGCTGCATTCATATGCTAATTAAGGGCCATTAGTACAGCTGATAAGCTCTCCACATGTCACGTCACGATGCGTTTTTCGACAGCAATTTGTGGCACGACAAAGCGGACAAGCACCGCGGCTGGCAAATTCAGGCCAGATTCTTGGCGAAATCAGAGCTGAATCATGCTGAGGGGGTTGCGAGGGGCGAAAATCTCACTGAATCATGCCAGTGAGCTCCCCAAAAGGATTGCCAATTATTAATGTAGCCCACGTTGTTTTCAGGACACCACCTAGACAACCAGCGGTTGAATGGCGACATGGCGGCTAAACATGTCATCACTGGTCAGATCAGGGAGGGGACCAGAGAAAATTACAGAGTCCAACATTGTTTTGGCAAACTTACACGCCGAAGCAACACTAATGTTAGTGACCTCCGATCAAGCTACTTGTCCAGTGTAGTGAGCAATCAGCAAATATTTAAGCTTCACTACACCAAAGCTACCACCTAAAGAATTATAGCAAGCTGAAGTTTACACTAATGTTGTTAACAGTAGCTTAACTACATCAGAAGCTACTTAACGTTGTACCAACCTAATGTCAATTCAAAATGAGTCTGATACACTGGTTAAAACATTTATTAAAGATCAGCCAATGACATAACACAGTGTAAACATTGCTTTATGATCAGCATATTAAAATAAAAACTGAAGTAATTACTAGTAGACAAACTAGTAAACAATCTGCTGTTATTAGAACCAAATTAAAGGTACTGTGTAGTGTTCTACACATGGAGACATGGCTATGAGTTTGCATTCAATGGACATCTCTAGGGAAAACAAAACCCTACAAAAGGCATCTTATTTCTTTAGGGTCTCCCTTAGAGAAAACTTCTTCAGACCTCAATTAAACAGTCGATTCAAGTAACAAATGAAACTGTTTACAAAAAAGGTGAAAAAATAAAGAAGCTAATTAAGAGATATATATACATTTATGTCTCACTGTATAATTTAATTTCTACCTACATATTTATTCATTGTATTTTGGGGAGTAATTAATTGAATGAGCTGATTTATTTATTTATAAAACATTTACATTTTTATGTATTTATTTTTATATATGGGAGAGCTGTTCCTCCATACCTAAAAAATCTTATCCGTGCAAATAAGCCTTAAAACAGATCTGGGTAAACATCCTGTCTGGTAGAATTAGGCCATGAAAATACAATATCTAGGAGTTTGGCTGCACGCTCTCTGTGGGGGAATATGCTTGAGGTGGCACTCATCAGATTTATCTATCTGGAAATTAAAGTCGCCAATGAAGAGTTAAAGCTGATATATTTTTCTCATTTTTATTTCAAAAAATTGACTGCAGTTGCTTGTTTTAATGAGTGTTTGGCTATGTAAAACAAATGGCTAGTCTTGGCCACATGAGCTCTCTATGGCCAAGAACCGAAATTTGAACACATACTTTTTATCAGAGGATTCAACAAGTTTCAAAATCTCTGAAGATAAGGCGCTCTGCTCCTGTCTCCTCCTCCATCCTGTGTCTGCGGGTGTCATTCATTGAGTTGACTGCCCAACCACATTTGCTTTTCCTTAACTTTCCAAACAGTGGAAACATTTACGCAGCCGCAGCTTCCCCTCTTTTACACCAGTAATTTACGCGAGAAAACCTTCCTGGTAAAAACTAGTACGCTTTTCATATGGATTAGTCGAAACCTCTTCTGGCCACCTTCTAACCCAGCAACAGTGGAATTGGTTGTGAATCGTGTCGTTTAATGCAGTATTTTGCAAACTTTTACAGTTTTGCTTCAGTGAAGTTTCAAACGTTTTACGATTTTTTAAATATTTTTGGTTTCATAATGGAAGTTCAATGACGGAATCTTTGCGTTCCTAGAGTGAGCCAAGTGTCAGATCGGCGTAACCGGGTCTCATTACCGCGTGAATACCCAGTGGGTACGTCATTGAACGGGGAAAATTGGTTAGAAATATGGATGGGTTAGTGGTGACCAGTGGGCAGACATCTA
>JAGKQL010000069.1:5087432-5118739 GCA_018398635.1 Cyprinodon brontotheroides | reverse complement strand
CTATCCAATGCTAATGCCAGCTCATCCAATGCTAATGCTAGCCTATCCAATGCTAATGCTAGCCTATCAATGCTAATGCCAGCCTATCCAATGCTAACGCCAGCCTATCCAATGCTAATGCCAGCCTATCCAACGCTAATGCCAGCCTAATCAATGCTAATGCCAGCCTAATCAATGCTAATGCCAGCCTATCCAATGCTAATGCCAGTCTATCAATGCTAACGCCAGCCTCTCCAATGCTAACGCCAGCTTCTCCAATCCAGTTAGATAACAGCCTTAATTATTTTGGAACTTCTGCAACCATTTTGTTTTCCAGTGCTCATGCAGGCTGATTCCTAGCTTTCCTGGCTTTCCCCTGCAGGCTTCTACAGTGGCTCCTCTTCACTGGATGTGTACGACGGTCGTTACCTCGCCCACACTGAGACGGTCATCGTGGTCTCCATGAACTACCGCATCGGGGCCTTCGGTTTCCTGGCCCTTCACGGCTCCTCAGAGGCTCCTGGAAACGTCGGCCTGCTTGACCAGAGGCTGGCGCTTCAGTGGGTGCAAGAAAACATCCATTTTTTTGGTGGAAACCCCAAACAGGTGGTTATTTTTCTCAGAGATGTTTATTGTCTCTTCATTGGTATTAATGTATTCCCATAGTCGCCCTGATTGGTCCCTTCTTGTCTCTGCGTGTAAAACAGGTGACCATTTTCGGTGAGAGCGCCGGTGGTGCTTCGGTCGGATTCCACCTGTTGTCTCCAGACAGCAGACCGTTTTTCACAAGGGCCATCCTTCAAAGCGGAGTCCCCAACTGTCCTTGGGCGTCCGTCAGCCCGGCGGAGGCCAGGAGACGCGCCACGGTTCTGGCAAAGCTTGTTGGCTGCAATGGAGGCAATGACACCGAGCTGGTGGACTGTCTGCGTAATAAAACTCCTCAGGAGCTGATCGACCAAGAATGGCTGGTAAAGCAAACCCCCTATGGTTAAACTTCTTCTCAAAGGTCTAAAGATACGAGGTTTTTTTAGTTGCATTTCAGTAAAATGATTCCTGAAGACGTTTCTTCCAACTAACGCGTCTTGTTTGGGTTTTATGCGAATCTTCCGGACAGGTTCTGCCATGGTCAGCCCTTTTCCGGTTCTCATTCGTACCAGTGGTGGACGGGGAAGTTCTGCCCGACACTCCGGAAGCCATGCTGAACTCCGGCAATTTTAAAGACACCCAGATTCTGCTGGGTGTCAATCAAGACGAGGGCTCCTACTTCCTGCTGTACGGAGCGCCGGGATTCAGCAAGGACAACGAGAGCCTCATTTCCAAAGAGGACTTCCTCGAAGGTGAGCTTTACCCCGAAATCCCACATCGTCCGTGACCGCCACCGTGACCAGACCGCCTGTACAAAGCAAAGCCTGCAGCCTCCGCGGTTCTGACCGTCCTGCTCCGCGCCGACCGCCTTGAAGCTCCAGGGGAGCAAAACATGCGGAAATGAAGGCTTGATTTAATCGCACTTTTCTGCCCAAAAATGTATTCTCGTTATGCATCTTTGTAATCAGGATAATTAGGATCCAGTGGTTCCTGGTGTAGTTTCCTCCAGGGGGCGCTATAAATTCAAAACAGAAGTATACCAAAAACCAATCACACGTATACTAATTTATCCCACCGGTATATTTATATGCCGTGGCGGCAGGTGGTGAGCAGATACACATCCTGTCACCCAGAGCTCTCCTATACTAGCTACTGCGGATGAACAACTTTAAACCAGTCAGTGGGCAAACCGACGAAAAATGAAATGAATTATTATATTTAATAATATTTAGAATTTTTATTCAAAAATTAAATTATTAAAAAAACTTTTTATGTCTTAATGAAGGTCGTTGGGTGGGTCGGGCGGCGCCCTAGCGCCCTCTATTGGTCCGCCGCGCTTCCAAACTCAGCATGTCTTCATCCAGGCCGCCTGAGATAAGAAGTTTGTTTTGAAGTTGTCAAATTTCGCTCTATTGGAAGTTGTTGTGACCGGACTTGATTAAAACCTTTAAGCCTCCTGATATAAAATTAACATTTTGATGGAGATGAGAAATCTGCTTCTTGGTTTCTTGTTAAATTACCAATAGTTTCCATCCAATCATTTAATTAAACGCTCTTAGTTTATCAGGAATATAGAAGCATTATGCTCTATAACATTTAGAGCTAAAAATGGCTCGGCTCCGTATTTTGACCATGAAGAATTGAATTGAGAAGAAGTACGTGGACGGTGACGTGCGTAAGATAGTGGTGATTGTGGAACAGCTCTCATTGTTTAACACGACGTACGTGAACGTAGCGGGGCGGAGCGGAGGATGTGGAACCTGGGGGTTACTCGGCTACAAAGATGGAAGACTGGATCAGCTGAAATGTCTCCTGGAGAACTCCAGTGAAAGTAAAGATCTTCTGTTTTTACATTTTAGTAAAAGGAGCCAAATGTAAAACTCCATCACTTTACTTATCTCTGCAGTACTGTAGCATTAAAATGAATGTTCCCAAAGTGGGCGGGGCCAGATTTACTCGCCTGGGCAGCCATTTTTAGAGGTATAATGTCTAATTCTGTTAGAAAAACAAACCCTTCCTTTAGAGGTTAGTGATTTCAGGATGCTAGGCCGCGCTGTTACCGCTGCCTCCCACAGCTTGGTTAAAGATATGCAGAAGACAACGACGGGTTTGCTAGCAGTTCAAATGGTTCACCGTTCTAAGCCTGGTTTATACTCAGAAACCAGGTGGTCTGCGTGGGTGTCGCCGTTAATGCAGATATGCCCCCACCCCTCATCACAGACACTCTTATGCACCTTCAAACCTGTCCCGCAGACCTGGAGGCTCTTCGCATTATACTCTACATCCGTTTTACTCTATGCGTATTTCCCTAAATTGGTCCCTAATGGGAGAAATCCTGGCTGGTGCTCCGCCCACAGCATTTTGCTCACCTCGGACTCTATCCCAGGACGCTTAGTTTATAGCTCTGAATGACGGGGTCTGTTGGTTTGCAAATCGAAGCCAAAACACGAAGTCTTTGGGGAACGCTCATGGGGGAACTGTGTGGTCCACCCGGCGTTGGATGAGGGGTTGCAGACGGCGAACAAGCTCTACCCAGCGTAATCCTAGCTAGTTCCTGATTGTCCCTCTGGCGTTGTGGCGTGGAATGACAGCCCAGACCACGCTTCAATATTGGGCATAAATCAAAAATATCTGCGTCAAACTGTTGACAAGCTAACTGCGACACACTGCTGCGGGAGGATAACCAGCCCTTTAGATTTGCGTTTTTCTACGACGTCTCTTTAGCTAATCGGGCCGTTGGATGTCATGCTTTCAGAAATAGGTGGTCAGATCGGACGACATCAGATCAAGACACCTTGGAAAAGGTTAAACCCTCAGAGAGGATTACGTCCCAAATATGTGTCTCGCTTTTTACCATGTTGGCTCCAAGCAAAGTTTCTCAGTGAATCACTTCTGTTGGACGTCTGTTCATAGGAAGGAAATTCTCCTGACCTGCAGCGTGGGTGCCGCAAGAACGCAAATCACTGCAGACTAATGTCGGAAAAAAACAGAAACACGAGGGAGCAGAAGGGCTATTGGAGGAAAAAAAAGACCTTTATGCACACAGATAGCAAATTAGAGAACAATGAGAGGCCATGTTGTCTGAAAATAGAACCTAGAGGAAGGAAGTACAGAGGAAAAAAGCAAAGGCCCTTAAATGGAGCCCTGGGGGACCCCATAAGACGATGGAACAGAGTAAATTCCTATCGTGCTAATTTTCCGGAAGTTCTTCCCTTAATGCCGTGTTTTTTCCGTCCTGGTCTTCTCTAACATATTGAAATAACATTAGTTTATTCATTAAAGTTTGAACTGGACTATAAATAAGAGACGTCAAATAAAAACACTTTTCCGGACATTTTGCAACATGAAGAAAAAAATATTGTGGCTCATTGAAACCAAAAACTAAAAAGATGAATTTCTTCCGGATTGTTTAAATTCTGCTTTTTATCTCGGATTTTTCCAGGAGTGAGACTGAGCGTCCCACATGCTAACGACATGGGGCCTGGAGGCCGTGGTGCTGCAATACACCGACTGGATGGACGAGAACAACGGCGTGAAGAACCGAGACGCCATGGACGACATCGTGGGCGATCATAACGTCATTTGCCCGCTGGCCCATTTCGCTCGTTCATATGCGCAACAGCACACGCTAAAGACCAACACGGGCGTGATGAACGGCCCTGGGAACTCGCAGGGTAAGATCGCCTCGCCACACAGCTAGCATGTAGGAAGCTTCATTGGTTTTATGCTACATGGTTTCAGGGAAAGAAAAGTTGAAGAACATTTGGGTAAAAAATGGAAAAATCTTCTAACGCTACGTTTAGCAAACAGCAGGAGCAGCTAAAACACGCGTCCTGCTTCATTTCTGATGCTTTTGGTTTAGTTCTGACGCGCGGCTGAAGCATCTTAGCTGCTTTAGCTGCGGTAGCGGTGGTAAAGTGGGTCTGATGCGCGGTGAGAAAATAAAGAACTGCTTTAGTTTTTTTGTTATTCTTTAAAAAAAACTTTGAGTTTAATAGTTTTAGACTGAAAAATAAAAGATGCAGGAATTCATTTCAGTTAGCATACAGGCTAATTTAGCTGCTTAGCATCAAGCTAGCAGAGTTTCTTGTTCCTTTCAGTAATTTGAAACGAGCTAAAGTCCGTTTTTACAGTAACTTGTTCATCATAGTAACTGAATTCCTTTTTAAATGAAGTCACCAGAAACAGGAAGTAGTAAAGCTACGTTCAGAGCGCGCGCAGCAGGAGCGGCTAAAACGTCCTGCTTCATTTCTGATGCTTGTACCAGTTTAGTTCTGACGCACGGCTGAAGCATCTTTGCTGCTCTAGCTGCACGGTGGTAAAGTGGGTCTGATGCGCGGTGAGAAAATAAAGAACTGCTTTAGTTTTTTTTGTTTTTCTTTAAAACAAACTTTGAGTTTAATAGTTTTAGACTGAAAAGTAAAAGATGCAGGGAATCATTTCAGTTAGCATACAGGCTAATTTAGCTGGTTAGCATCAAGCTAGCAGAGTTTCTTGTTTCTTTCTGTAATTTGAAATGATCTACAGTCAGTTTTTACAGTAACTTCGTCATCATAGTAACTGAATTCCTTTTTAAATGAAGTCACCAGAAACAGGAAGTAGTAAAGCTACGTTCAGAGCGCGCGCAGCAGGAGCAGCTAAAACACGCTGCTTCATTTCTGATGCTTTTAGTTTAGTTCTGATGCGCGGCTGAAGCATCTTAGCTGCTCTAGCTGCGCGGTGGATAAAGTGGGTCTGATGCGCGGTGGGCGGAGCTACTGCTATCCTTTCTCTTCCTGGAACAATGGCGGCTATATTAGCTGTGATCAGCGGGTAGAAAGTAGTTAGAATCTATGTTGAAGTGAGAAAGTCCTCCTGAAAACATGGTCTGTGCAGTCAGTTCATCCAGATTACCATCCTGCCTTCTCAAAGATTATTTCTCTGTGGGGAGCCGCTCAGACCCCCACATACCGGCAGCTGCGCTGTCACTGGGAATCCCCAGCAGCAGCTGCCTCAGGCCCGCTCGCCTCTCCAGGGTTTTCCCTCCTGTTGGTGGCGGCTGGAAGTAGATGTTAGCGTTTTTCAGGTCTGTGCTACAAACTGCAGGCAGCAGGATAATAAAAGCCAACATATTCTGCCGGCAGGTTTCTACATTTGAAGTTAATTTGAATAGGGCGCTAATAAACTGTTTCAGAGGAGTGATCATAGCGCTCTGCATCAGCAGTGCCAAGCGCCTGACTCCCCTGCCAGCTCCCAGATCAGCTTGTCTGATTGGTTGATGAGGCGTCCAGCAGCTAAAGGTACATTTTTCCAACTCCAGCAGCTGCTGCTTCTGAAGCTCCTCAGATGCACAGAAGCTCGTGATGCTCTGCTTTAGCTGCTCAAGATGCGCTGCAGGACCTTTTGATGCACCTTAATGCGCGTCAACCATTAACTTAGCATGTAAACCAGCTGCTTCTGCTTGCGTTCTGAACATAGCATCAGAGAAGCCAACATTGGCCCTGCCCAGGGCTAACATTAGCCCTGGGTGCTGCTAAGGTTAGGCATGGCTGCCGTTACCCTTGAAGATCCGCTGGTTGCCGCAGTCCCCTCAACTTTGGAACTTTTTTTTTTTAAATCACGCACTAAATCAGTAGATGGGCCATAGAGTGAAGCTTAAAGTATAATGTTCTCACCTCAAATTAAAAGGTAGTTTTATAGAACAATGGCAACAGACAAAGAGAACTTTGAACTTAATACTCTGAGCATTCTGTGCGCTCCATTGAAAGGAGGCGAGGAGGAACTCATCCACGACATCCGACACTAAACTCTCTCACTCCTCTTGCATGTTTCACTTCTGTCCATGGCGTTCCTTGACAGCGTCGTTTCTAAGTCACCAATTTGGTGCTAAGCGGTCCCAATGGAATTTCCCATTGCCAGGGTGCTGCTAACACTAAGGTGCTAACTTTGGTTAGCAACTTGGTGCTACTTGAGGTCTATGGAATTTCCCATTGAGAACCTGCCTAAACACTAGATTGCTAACTGGTTCAGCATAACTTAGTGCTAGTTGGTCCAATGGAATTTTTCCATTGGGAACCTGCTACTTACTAAGATACTAACTGGTTAGCAAGATGCTTCCCACAAACCTTTTACAACCAAACTTGCTTACCAAACTTTCCGCCACAGTAATCCGCCCCTTGATGTCCCGACCAATCACGCATTCACTTTTATTCACTGCACGTGTAAAATTAGGGCACCACTGGGAGGAATTAGAATGTGTAGCAGTAGTTGGAGCGACGGCTTCCCCTCGACTTTAAACCGTTATTTGCTGCTTTCTTGATAGTCCTTCAATAAATTAAGAGAGCGTCACACATGAGCGGAAGGAACTCCATCCGGGCCCCGAACAGAATGAAATCTGGGGCCCTAATACCATTGCACACCTCCTATAAACTGCTTAACTGTCTTTTATTTATTTCAGTATATTTACAGTAAAAGTGATTATTGCATAGGATTTGAGTAAAAACTGCACGACAGAAATGTTATAAAATAATCTACAATGCAAGAAAAGCAGATACAAAACAGATTTAGGAAATAAAATGACAAACATACGTTGAAATAAATTTGGGATGATTTTACTCCGGTCCGTCCTCGTCTGCGTGTCCCTCTGGCTCCGGGGTCAATAATTGATTCTTTTATTTATAACTAATTGTTTTTACATGTTTAAAGCAGAGGTGTCCGAAGTATTAATGTTTATTAGAATATAATAAAAAATAGAATAGAAAATCCCTTTACTGTCCCGCAATGGGGAAATTGTGATGTTAGAGCAACAAAAGGGATTCTACTACAATAGAAGTGTAAATCCAGCTGTTTAAAAACACTTTAATAGAAGTTAGAGGATCAACTTCAGCTTTTTACTCCAGTAAAAGTGTAAAAGTAGCATTTTTAAAACTACTTAAAGTATAAAAGCCAGAAGCTTTACTGCTCTACTCTATTAAAGGAACATTTTTCTACAATTCTGGATGATTCTTAGTTTTATAACTGATGGTAACAGCGTCACATTTAACTTTGCATCATCTTGGGAAACTATTTATTTTGGTGCGTGGTGAGCAACAGGTTGGGGCAGCACCGAGTTCAACCACAAAGAAATACATTTTCTGGATGAAACTAATTATTTTGATGGATTTTATTTCTCAAATACCAACAGGCCATAAAGAATATGAGCTTAAATGAAACAAAACTAAAGAGTCTATTTTTAGGGTGGGAGGAGTAGAAGGAAAAAGTTGTTTAAAATATAATGAATATAATGAAAACTTTCTACTCTAGGGTAATGAAGTATTTCTACCCTGATTTAGATTAGATTACTTCTTGTTTAAAGATATTTATTAAAGATGAAGATAGGATTTAGTTTAAAGAATTTATCATTTTATCATAAAATAGTGTTTTTGTATCAATGCAGGAATATTTTATACATAGAAAAAATTAGCAAACAGTTGATTGTTGTGGGGCCCCTGGTTACCTGGGCCCCTAACCTTTGTTTGATTGGACCAGCCCTGCTCATGAATCACAATAGATGACGACTTGCAGCAGTTTGGAGCCATTTTGGGTGTTTATTCTAAAGCTTTGCTCCCGTGCCTCCATAGGAGGGGTGTACCTCTACCTGTTCGATCACAGAGCCTCCAACATAGCCTGGCCTGAGTGGATGGGCGTGATCCACGGCTACGAGATCGAGTTCGTCTTTGGGTTGCCCCTGGAGAAGAGACTCAATTACACCACAGAGGAGAAGAACCTGAGCCGACGCATGATGAAGTACTGGGCCAACTTTGCACGGACCGGGTAGGACATGGCAGACTGAATACGATGAGCTGCTGGGATGGGCGGCGCCCTCATGGGGCGCATCACCGCAGCCGCTACAGAAGATTCAAATGTTTTTGCATTCAGGCTGCATGTTTCACTCTGGAGTATCACGGTCAATATAAAACCTTTTTATTAGGGATGCAGGATGGCCAGGATTTTGGCCGATATCCGATATATGCCGATATTTTAAAACTTTCATGTAGCGATAACCGATACCGATACCGATGTTAAAGCTACGGACAAAAATAAGTAGTCAATGAAAATAGCAGTTTTGTTATCCATTTCTGACACTTTGAAAAATAATATACTCAAATATATTTTCATATGCTGATATCAAATAGATTTTAAAAGCGCGGTGTCGATCTATTTTTACTTTCAAAATCTGGTGAGAAATTTCATCGTTCCGCTACAAACTCTACATTGATATTTTGCAAATTCTTGTGAGATTTTTGTTAGTAAAATAGATGATACACGTCAATATATCAACATATAAAAATATGGCAACATTTGGTGATGATTTTAGGGGATTTCGTAGCATAACGATGACATATAGCAATATTTCATTAGTAAAAGAGATTGATATGGTGTGTTTTAAATGGCAATATATCAGCATATGAAGATATTGGGATATTTTTAATGGATCAATATTTTTTCCTCGTCTTTAGAAGTTTTTTAAGTCGGTAAAAAGAAGTTTTTGAGGAAGAAGAAGAAGTTTTATTTTTTTAGACTTTTAGAAACTCAGAAGCTGATCAAATATCGGGTTAAATATCGGTGGGGTGGCCGATGTCCGATATTCAGTTTTTAAGGCCGATACCGATAGGGGCCGATTATATCGTGCATCACTAATTTTCACCTCCAGAATAAATTCATCATTATATAAGAATAAAGCCCTAATATGAAATAAAAAAACATTTCAATATTTATCCACCAATCTCACCCAAACTGAGCCTAAAATCAGTTTAAAATTCGGTGAGACGACTGAGCCTCTTCACATTAAAGTAGGCTCCGCCTTTATTCTCCTAATATCGCATTTCTGTCATAATATTACTTTATTCTCCTAAAGTTATTACAATATTATACAAAATTTTCAACTTCTCATGATGTAATAATTTGATTCTCATAGACTTTATATTATTGCCTTATTTTGATAATATGAACATAACTCAGACTCTACTATTCCGACTTTATTCTGATACGGCTTTAATCTCGTAGTTTCACGACTTATCTTATAATGTACAGTTTTATTCTTGTAATGTTGGACTTTGCTGTTATTTTACGCTTTTATTTTGGTAATATTCTGACTTAACTGTTAGGATTTAATGACACGCTCCTGGACTTATTATTATGATAACTTTGTTCCTGTAATAATAGGACTTATCTTTTCTTTTTCCTCCACACTAACCTTAAAATAGCCGGAAAGTAGAATTTATGTTGATGTTTAATTGCATAGAAAATATTTGCTATGCTTTTATAAATATCTAATCTATAGAAATTTCCCATAAACAGAAGAACCAGGATGAACGGATCCACGGCTGTTTGGAGCGAAGGCGCCCGCTGCGATTCTCTGTCCCAATGTTAACAGTTTGTTTTTCTTACTGACTGTTTTCCTGTTTCCTGTCTCTCTCCTCATGTTAGGAATCCTAACGACGGGCTGCTGGACAGTCGAAAACGCTGGCCTCTGTTTACTGTCAACGAGCAGAAACACGTAACCATCAACACAGAACCACTAAAAATCCACAAAGGTTTGCGCAACCAGATGTGTGCCTTCTGGAATCGCTTCCTGCCACGCCTCCTGAACATCACAGGTAAACTCTATTCTCTGTTTCACAGGTAAACGAAAGTTACGTATGTAACTACGGTTCTATGAATCCCAGATGACCGCCAGAGGGCGGTGCTGAAAGCACTGAATGTTCCCTTCGGCGTGCGCAGTTCGAGTAATTATACCAACAGAGTCACACCTGTGACACCGGATGACCACTCAGAAGCTATATAGCCTGGTGTCATCCTTTGCTCTGCTCCTACAGAATCTTCTCACAAAAGCAAGGATTCTGAGTGACAGAGAAGCTCTGGCGGTCATCCGGGATTCATAGAACCGTAGTTACATACGTAACTTTCGTTCTATTTCATCCCTACTGACCTCCAGAGGGCGGTGCTGTAAGCACTGAATGACTAATGCCAACCATGTCACAAGGAATCCTGAGCAAATACCTCACTGAGGAGGCCAGGGGGTGAGGGGCAGCCACATTGACATTGTACCTAACCCTAACCCTTCCAGAGGAACCCCTCTCAAAGCAGCCCAGGAAGCGGTGACGCTCCTGGTGGAATGTGCTCTCACACCGACTGGCAGGGAGCAGTGACCTGCAGCGTAGGCGTGGCAGATGACACTCACAATCCAATGGAACAGACGCTGTTTAGAAAGAGGACAGCCTAACCATGGAGCATAGGAAAAGCTGGTCCGAGCGTCTCAGATTGGCGGTGGCTGCAATGTATGCCTCCAACGCTCTTACTGGGCACAACAACTCAGACTCATTCTCAGTTGCACCAGGCTGAGGCTGAAACCAAGACAGCTGCAATGGCTGGTTACAGTGAAAAGGAGACAACACCTTAGGCACAAATGCAGTATTAGGCCACAGGGTAACACCAGAGCCATCTGGATTCCACCTGATACACCTAGTGCTGACAGAGAGCCCTAGGGAAAGCAGTCTTGCAGGAAAGCCACTTGAGTTCTGCTTGTGCCAAAGGCTCGAATGGAGGGTGGCACAGAGCTGTGAGAACCAACAGCAAATCTCAATCTGGGGCTCGTGGGGCCGGACGCTGGCATAACCTACGAGCACCACGCAAAAAAAGTGAAACCAGTTCATGGCCAAGCGCCCACTGTACTGGTCAGTCTACAGATCGGTGAAGACATGAAATTGCTGCAACATACACTTTAAGGGTCAAAGGAGAGCGGCCCTTATCAAGGAGCGACTGGAGGAACTCCAAGATAGTGGGCACCGAGCAGGAAACCGGGTTCTCAATGTGTGCAGAGCACCACTGGGAAAAGAGGCGCCATCTGTTAGCATACTGCAGCCGAGTGGGAGGCGCCCTAGCACTCAATATGGTGTGTCTCACGGTGTCTGAACAACCAGTCAGCCTCCCAGGGGCCATGCCCACAGCTGGAGACGTTGAGGGTTGGGGTGCCATATCTGTCCTCCCAACTGAGACAGCAGATCCCTCCTTGGTGGAAGACGCTATGGAGTACCGTGACACAGACTCCAAAGCAGCTGAACCACGCCAGCGCTTGGCCAGAACGGAGCTACCAGCAACACTCTGTGGCCCTGCTCGAGAACCCTCCGTGAGTATCGGCCCAGATCAGCGAGAGGGGTGGAAAGGCATACAGAGAAACCTGCGGCCATGGATGAGCCAGTGCGTCCTGGCCCAGTTCGCCTGCCATCCCGGTTAGGGAATACCATAGAGGGCAATGGATTACGACTCCTCTGTGGCAAACAGATCTAACTCTGCCTGCCCAAAGAGGTTCCAGATTATGCTCACTACGTGGCGGTGAAGAGACCACTCTCCCGGAGCAGGTGCCTGGCGGGATAGAGAGTCCGCAACCTGGTTCTGCCGTCCTGGCAGATACGCTGCGCTGCAGGTTACACGGACCTGGAAACGCCCATTCCAGGAAATCTCTCGACACCTTTAAGAGAAGTGCTGACCTGTGTTGTCCGTCCGAATCAGCACATGCCTTCCCTCTAGGTGGGGCAGAAGGCAGCTGAGGGCCATGTGCACAGCCCGCAGCTCCAGCACATTTATGTGTTCGGTGCGCTCCCTTGGGTCCCAGAGACCCCGAACAGCTCTGTGTTGCCACACGGCACCTCAGTCCATGAGGCTGGCATCTGTAGTGACCACTTCCCTTCAACACACTACTACCCCCGTTGGAAAACTGGACAAAAGGGTCCCGTCTCACCAAGGAGCTAGGGGCATGGAGGCACCTCCTGGTCACCATCAGCCTGCGATGCCTGTGCAGCCTGGCGTCTAGGCGAAAGCTGTTGAGCCATCGCTGCAAAGGACGCAGAAGGAGCAGCCCTAAGGGCACGACACGGGTGACTGATGTCAGTTTGCCCAGCATTTGCAGGAAGATGATGTAGGGAAACTCCCTGCCCAGTCTGAATCGACGGACAAGCTGGAGTTTGTCGTCCACCCTGTGAACAGATGGACGGGCCATCATGGTAGTGGAGTCCAGATGCATCCCAAGAAAGGTGGTTGTCTGAGATGGAACCAGACAACTCTTTGCCAAATTGACTTTGAGGCATAACAGTGACACCTGAAGTAGAAGCTGGGACGTATCCCGAGAGGCAGCTACCTGAGAGGGAGCACAAAGAAGCCAATCATCCAGGTATGGCAGAATCCTGACTCCCGGAGGCGTGCAGAGGAGAGAGGGCCGCTTTCATGCATCGAGTAAACACCCTCGGGGAAAGGGAGAGCCCGAATGGGAGCACCCGGAATTGCCAACTGCGCCCCCGAGTCTTACGTGCCTCAGCAGTCCGTTCCAGCACTTCCAAGGCAGCTGATCCAAACAGCTCCCCTGGTACAACCGGGACACCCTTGAGGGCCCTACGGCATGCTTCAGTCAGAGGAGACTGTGCCAACCAGACCTGTCTATGAGCTTGGACCAGGAAAGACATGACCCGTCCAAGCTCTCTGGTCATCAGCGCGAAGGCCTGCAGCGCTGCGTCACTAAAATCAACTGCTGCACTTGCACCACCAGAGTCCTGAACAGATGCAGAGAGGGCAAACATGAGGTGCGCCAGGGAATTGCCAAGGCGGCCAGCATGCGTTCCTGCATTGTACGCCATACAGAAGAGGTCATCGGTAACCCGACATTGAGTCTGCGGGCACCGGACATCAGGACGCAGGGCTTCATCTGGTGACACAATCAGTGAAGCAACAGCGGGTTCAATTGCTGGCATACAGTCCAGGCCGGCCTTCAACGACTCATGCATGGCAGCTAACGCGCGACCATCTGAGGAAAGATGCGACAACGCTCTCGGTTCCTGCCAACAGGCGTGTAACTCCTTCAGGTACTCCTCTGATGGAGGTACAGAAAAGGGAGTAGGAGCCCTTCCACGTCTGAAAAAAGCACTCCCGGAGCTGGATACCTGGATACCAGCTGCAGCTGCTTCAGGGCCATAGACATGACCTTCCGCATGGAACCGTCACCGGCCTCTCCAACCGCACTCTGAGATGAAAATGAACCAGCCTTAGAGGCCTGAGAGGACCCTGCCTCCTCCTCATCTCCTAAAATGAGAAGCGGAAGCAGCCAGAGAGCTCACGTCATCCTCTACAACCAGTTCGGGCATTGGTGGGGTGTTATGGTTTCCCAACCACTGGGAAGCGAGGCATCAGATTGGCGATGTCTGCAACAAGGACTTCATCTCTGCCAGCTCTGCTGACAGCTGCTCCACCCCTTGTGGACAGGCCCTGGTCAGGTTTAGCGTGCTTCACCAGCAAACAAACTAACTTACCTTCCGTAATCCTCCAGATTTGACCCGTTTACAGCCCTGGAAGGGCGGAGAATAACCGCAACTCCGGTCAAGAGACAGGGGGTTTAAACAAGCAGGGGAAGCTAGCGAACACTTGCTTGCTAGAAAAGAAAAAGGGAGCAGAGCAAAGGATGACACCAGGCTATATAGTTTCTGAGTGAGATTCATCCGGGTGTCACAGGTGTGTGACTCTGTTGAGTATAATTACTCGAACCGCGCATACCGAGAGAAGCATTCCAGTGCTTTCAGCAGCTTCGCCCCCGCCGGGTCAGTAGGGATGACATAGAACTCCCTTCCTTCTGTTTCACAGGTAAACTCTATTCTGTTTCACAGGTATTCTCGAGCCGCTTCATGGATGTCTTGCTGTCATTTTCTCTATTAAATCGTATCTGAAAAGTTGTTGATTTGGAAACAAACTTGGTTTCTTTTTGCCATCAAGTCATTCAAGCGGGTCTGTTATGATAGAAATCTGAAATCATGTTTGATCGTCATTATAACCCGTCATGGTGGTGACTAGCAAAGCAGAGGCTAAAGCACCTGTCACACCTTGCTGATTTATCCAGCGTCTGCCTGACGTCCCAGAATCTCCTAAAACGCTGAAATTTTTATGTATGTTTTTAATTTTAGGCGTATACATAGAGTATTTATAACGAGTCCAGAGCTTCTGTCCAACAACAGCCTAACTTCTGCATAAAGTACGGCAGCGTAATGCCCAGGAAATGATGCACAGTGTCCTGAGGGGGGCAGCGATGAGCCAAGAGGCGCCTGGTCTGCATAAAGGACAGAGAGATTAAGAGGTTTATGATCGTCTCGCTCAGGAGGACAGAGATCGATGCTTCTATGTCGCCAAACTCTCCATTTACACAGAAATAATGTCGCTAGATTTGGCGCTAGGTGCTTTTTTGAAATAAAGGCGCTAGATTTAGCAATAAAAGCACTAAGTTGGTAAAACTGATATACGCTAAAGCTAATAAAAATATGTTTTTTATTATAAAATATTCTTCCAAATAATCAAAAATATTTGGTTTAACTGCCCTCCAAAGAATTGAAGGTCCATAAAAAGTTAATTTAAAAGATAATACTTTCTTCATAAATGAAAGTTCTCTAAAGTTTTGTATTCTTTGGGTCAATTTGGCACATTTGGAGATTTTTGAGACGCTGGTGACACTAAAGGTTCAAAGCTCCACAGCTCTGGAACCGCTGCAGCTGGAGGTCTGAAATATTCTGAGGTTGTGGTTGACATGATGTAATTCCTATTCAGTCTATTTCTATAGCTCCAATTCACATCGTATGTCATCTCAGGTCACTTTCCAGTTCAACCAGATCATCCAGTCAGATTGATTCAAAGTTTTCTATCTATAGGAAAACTAGCTGATTGCATCGACTCATTGACTCTTCAGCAATCCTTCACACTAAGCATGCTTGTGGCGACAGTGGAGAGGAAAAACTCCCTTTGAACAGGAAGAAAAACCTCCAGCAGAACCAGGCTCAGTGTGAAGCGGCCATCTGCTGACAATAAGACCTGCATATTCTCAAGCATGTCTTTATTACTGCAGATAAAAAAATCTTTATTTTTTTATATTATTTTAGAGAAGAACATATTTTGAGTCATATTTGAACTGATGCAGCTTAGGCTGTGTTTTACTCTCCCTATTTCCATGTAGTTTTTCAGAAACTAGAAGGTGTAGCTTTCAAATAATGTGTGACACAGTTCCTCAGTTATTTCTATTTCCATTTTGCATTACCCAAAATTCGGTGGGTTTTAAGAAGGAGGAATTTCTTTTGATTGTTTTTTTAATAAATCGTTTTACTTTCCATGTGAAGCCGTTTCATTATAATTTTATCTGATCTGCTTGGTGAAATATAACCAGAGGTGATTTTGAAATCGCGGAGCGGCTGCAGCCTGACGGAGCTGAACCTCCTCCTCCGTCCAGGTTTTTAAGGTGCAGCAGGTGAAGTGCAGCGACGCTCTGACCCGCTCTGTGTTCTTCTCCTCCCGCCAGGTAACATCGACGAGGCGGAGCGTCAGTGGAAGATGGAGTTCCACCGCTGGTCGTCCTACATGATGCACTGGAAGAGTCAGTTTGACCACTACAGCAAGCAGGAGCGCTGCACCGAGCTCTGAGAGAGAAACCAGGAGAAAGTGTTTTTATTTTCTGCCGTACCTCGCTGATAACTGACTGTCCGTGTTTCCATTTTCACCGCACACCGACTCCAACTCTGTTTATTTATATTATTTATATAATTTATGATATTTATTGAGGTGTTGTTTCACTGAATGTGGATTTGTGTCTGTAGAAACGCGTCGCTGCAGCGTTTGCGCTTGCATGGCTTTGAGCCCACGGTTTGACCAGGGGGAGGGTTTCTCCTCATTAGACCCTAACCTCCTTCATTTCCGCTTCTTTCAGCGTTTCCAGTGTAGCAGCCATAGCAGCGTTACATCACAGCATTTCAGCCGCTCTCTCCTCTCCTCCATCGCTGCCCTTTTGTCCTCCGCCTCATCCTTCTCCTGTTCCCCCTCTCTAACCTCCACCCACCTTCTCTTTCATTTCTCTTCCTTTTGCTGCTCACTCTTTCCTCCATCATAAATCTCCTTTTCTTCCCTCGTCAGCCTCCTCTCTCCCATCCCTCTTTTTTTCTACTGACTCATGCTGTCTGATCCGTCCTTCTTTCCTCGTCCTTCCAGTTCTTTCCGTCTCCATCTCCCTCCTTTCTTGTTAGTGTAATGGAGGCCGAGTAATTCACTCAGCAGAAAGCTAATGTGACAGAGTGCTAGCTCAGCCTCTGGCCTGCCAGCCTGCGGGACTCGATGGATTGATGGCAAATGGAAGAGAGATGAGGGGAGGGACAAAGGGGTGCAGCGGAGAGGAGAAAAGCGTTGCATAATCTTCCTGAATGTCGTCGGCATCATTTTTCTCGAGGCTCTAAAGATGTGAGTGGAATTAGCTGCACCTTCCCAGCCAGAAGAATCCGTCCCTTAAAAGCCAAAAACAGACGCTGACCTCTTCTTTCTCTTCGTTTTTCTTCTTATTTCTCATATTTAAAATTGCTTCTGGGCCCCCTGGTGGCCAGAGCCCGTCACTGTACCCATCTTTACATTAATTCAACTTTTATGAGCTGTAAAAATCCGATGTTAGCGCAAACAGCTAACATCTAGAGCTGCTGTGTTAAAAGCTCGTGATGTTAAGACATAATATTCACTACTTAATGTGTTTACCCTAATGCTGGCTTTCCACACGCTAATAAAAATCATTAAAAGTCATGAAACTTTTTTTTTATTGGCATTAAAATTCATTAAATTTAATTATTGTAGCATTTAAAATGCTTTATTTAAAAAAGAATTTTCTAACAATATTTTGCAGATATATTATAACATCGCCATATATATTTGCGCAGAACTGCTTCTGATTGATCGTAAAGCCGTGTGTTCGGAAAACTCGAGGCCAAGAACAAGCTAACAAATGCAAAAATGCTAATTTCAACAGAAGTGGCTGAAAATGTGTGTGTATGTATATATATATATATATATATATATATATATATATATATATATATATATATATATATATATATATATATATATATATACATGAGTAAAAGGTATCTGTTGGTGGCATTACAATTATTTCTAAAGGCATTAAAAAGGATTTAATTAACGTTACTTATTCTTGTATAAACCCAGAGATTAAGAATAAAGTCAAATAGAAATAATTATTTTTAAAATGATAATTTTTAGTGAATCCTGTGAAAAGCTGATTAAATAGTTTTCTGTTTTTTTTTCTTGCCTCTAATTTGTGTTTTTTTAACAAACACAGATATTAATGTTAGAAAAATGAGCCGCATATCTGCTAAGTTTGATGTGAACTAACATCCATTTAGTTTCCATAAACTCCGCTGTAGGTACCAGATCTGCTCGGGCCCCGCCCCTTCTTATGATGTCATCATACGGCAACTCCACTCGGACAAACTGTGTTGCGCCCGTTTCCTGTTCCACTTATTTTTATTCTTTTTGTTAAGATCTGAGGGCAGAGGAGGACAGATGGAACATCCTAAAAATGACTTTATAGAGATTTTAGACAAATAAAACATTTATTCTATCGGTCTCCGCCAAGTGACGCTCAATTGTTTACCTCGGGCGCGCTACACTATGCTCTTTCCACCTAAAATGGCGCTCTTAGCAACAAAATGTCACGTGACTCGGCGTGGCGAGACCCATTTTCCTAACCTCCCTCCCCTATGTTTTCAGGCTTATGTTAACTGTAAATAATGACTTATCTTGGACAGGCTGCTATGTAAACGGGCCTTTAGTCCTTCGCTTAGCTATGCTGGCCGTTGTTTACACTACACCTTTTCCAACTAAAATGTCGCCTTAGTGTGTAAGCAAAAGTCACGTACCTTGCATGGAGTCCCATTTGTGGTAGTAAATAAAACGGTTGTTGGCTAACTGAGCGAGCTAAAAGAGGCTAACCTGTTAGCTACAGCGCTAGCCAGCTCTCCCCCTTTATATCATGGTCTAAAACCACCGTATAACCAAAAGGGGAGAGTTGGGTACCCGCCTGGAGGCGGGGGCGGCCTGGACAGCACGCTTTGGAGCAGGGATTGCCGCACGTCGCCAGACGCGCCTCCGGTGGGTGAGCTGTTTCCCCAGACTAGGGTCGGTCAGGCGGTTCCCAGAGGGGGAAGGGAGACTGGATTCCGAAGCTTCCACCGCCCCGGGAACCTGCAACAGAAGGATGTCGGGGAGCCCCTCCAGAGGGGGGACCCGGTGCCCTTTTTCCGTCCGATTTTTTTCAGTTTTGTTATCAATCAGGTAAATCTTCATTGGTCATTAGACACGCTAACGCTACAGATGCTCCCCACCCGGCACACTGACACTGCGTGATTTTATTATCGTTGTCTAGGCAACCACAGTGTTTTCCATCATGCGGCAACGTTCAGCCAATCATGTAGCGTAACGTCGCTGGCATGAAGCAGATCTGGTCCCTTCAGCGGTTCTTTCACCTCATTCCATGAATCGAACCAAACGGAAAAGTCTGCTTGCTTCCGTGTTTCTTCTGTTTGAGAGGAGAACGACCGCCGACGAACGAGCTGTTTACCAGGAAACGGAGACGCAGGAGAGTTGGGTTTGTTTTCCAGAAGGTTCCCTCTCTCTGCGTGAGACGTTCCTCTCTTCCAAACCGAATCCCGACACAACAAACACATGAAGCTCAGACTCCAGTCGCCGGCATGAAGAAGAAAAAAAAAGATTGTACCTTCCCTCTGCTGCAGGGACTGCATGTGTTAGAGGCCGAAGGAGCGACGCAGTCCGCCACTCGTATTTAAACTCTGCTTGCTAACCTCCCATCGTCCCATCAAGCTGTGCTGCATGTTCTGGATTTCATTCTCCTCCTTTGGACTCTACAGCCTACACAGCTCTGCCATTCAAGCATATACTGTTTGCTATGTTTGATGTTAGCAATAACATGAATAGGTCAGTAAATCAATATATTTGATATTTAAATGCAGTGAAACTAACCCGATGAAGCTGTATTAAGAATGGGTATGTTGTGTTTTTAAAGCAATATTATTGTAAACAAAGTGCCATAAACGTTTCTCCCTGTTCCTGAAGCTTCATAGTATGTTGCTGTGTAACATCGATGCTGATGTGATTAATCTATTGCTCCAAAAAATAAAAGACACCCTGCAGCATGTGTCCATTCAACACTTTCACCGAGTCGCAGCTTTGTTTACTCCTTCAACCTGCTGGTGGAGACTCTCATCCAGGTCAGAGTCAATCCAAAAAAGTTAAAACACTAAATTTGGATTCCAAGTTTGAAGATCTAAAGGAATATCTTTAAAAGTCGTAGGGAAATCAGTATTTAAATGTCAAATCTGGCTCCTGGCTTAAACAACGTATATAAATGTTCTCTTTATCAGACCATATTGTCTCAAAAGTTAGAAATTTCTGTTTTTAAAAATCCTGTCTTAAAATCTCTTTTTTCCAAGTATCTTCTTGCAGGCCAGTTAGTTCTACCGTCAGCCTGAACACCTTAAATTCAGCCAATCATATATCAACGGGTCATCTGTCAATCCAAATGTTTTCGTCATAGTGATTCCTTATTCATGTGTCGCGAGCTTAATATACGCCTTAGGAGTTTGGAAACCAGAATCCTTTCCTTTCCCACTTTGAGTTAAGCGTCCCAGGCGTTCCACGGGGATGGGCGTCTGTGTCTTCGGCAGGTAGTAGAAGCTAACAGAACTGAAAGCGCGGCGTTAGAGGCAGTGGGCTCAAACATGCTGCGGCTGGAAGCCTTCTACACCAAAACTAAGCTTCGTCACGCCCTGGCGTCCTCTTCCACAACAACATCGCCCCCGCTTTCCTCCTCTAAATAAAAAATGGATGACGGAGGAGGACATCGTCCCCACGACCTCCGACACTAAACTCTCCTCCTTCTTTGCATGTTTCCTCGCTTGTCCATAGCGGCTCCTTGACAGCGCCGTTTTAATGTCATCATTTTAGGTGCTACTTTGGTCCCAATGGAATTTCCCATTTGGGAACCTGTTAGCACTTGGAGATAAACTAGTTAGCAAGATGCTTCCAACAAACCGGCCTCACAACCAAACTGCTGCTTGCCCCAACCTTCCTCCACAACAATCCCGCCCCGTGATAATGGACCAATCACATTCACTTTATTCCTGGAGTGTAAAAATTAGGGCACCACTGGAGAGGAATTGTTCAGAAATAGCTTACTCATTTGATAACAGCCGCTTCCCCACGACTTTAAAGGAAACCTCTTTAACCTTGTTTACTAGTAAATATTTATTGGGTAAAGACCAAGTTTTGTTCCAGCATACCTCTGAGACCAGACCAGACTGAAATTACGTAAGGAACTGAGATGCAGTTTGCTTGGAATAAAGTATGAATATGTTTGTTGTTTTTAGGAGATTTGGATTTAAAAAACTCAGCCTACCTACATGAGTATCAGTTGGATCAGGTGGAGGTCTTGGGCAGTGGCGCCTCCAGAAATGTTCCATAGGGGGGGCAGATGGGGCCACTAAAAATCTGGGGGTGGCCACTGAAACTAAAAGCCATAATGTCAGGGTTTGAATCTACTATAGTGTTAAACCTGCCTGTAGAAATCAGAAAGACTTGAGAAAACACCTCCTCAGATGCTGGTTTATTGTGGGATTTAATGTTACATCACTGGATGTGCAGAATGGGAGGAAAGGCTAATCTGCAATTTACACTAACCACTGAGGTGGGCAGGGCATTGCGCCTCTAGTGGGCACCAATGGTCTGGCTTTCAGGAGAACAGAGAAGACTGATTCCAAGTAACTTCGTGAAGATTCAGTCATCCAGGTCATAGTCATTCCATAAAGTTAAAATCAATCCACTGACTTTGTTTCCACGGCCCGAAGACGCTTTCTTCCATCCAGGAAGATTTTTCTCAACCAAAATGTCAGAAATAGCTGGTTCCAGGTTTTATCCAGTGCAGCCCAACAAAGCACCATTAGTTTTAGAAAAACATGCAAATAGAAAACCGATGAACGGAACTCTCGAATAAAATGCTTGGCTTTTTTAGATAGCCTGCAAATGCCCCACTCAGCCCAGTCTCTAGTACATTAGAGGGAATTTTGTTTTTCTTAATGGTTCTTTCTAATATTTCTATAATATTGAGAAAAAACTGTGAGATGTTTAAAACTGATCCAACAGATTATTAAGGCCAGACTAGAGGTTTTATTTATTTATTTATTTTAATATGAGTAAAAAGTCATTATGAGAATAATGTAACATAATATATATTATAAAGTCATAATATTATGATAATAAATGAGCAAAATTATCAGAATAAAGTCACAGGATTCATATGTTTGTGTTTTAACTTTGTTCTGTCCGGCTCGGAACAAAAGGAACCAGTTTTTGAGGCGGAGAGACGGTTTAGTTTCACAAAATGTTTATTTATGACAACTGCAGTGAACTAAGACAGGAACCTCTGCAGGAGGAGAGCACAGGTTAGTGACCCCGTCTGTCTGGCAGAGGATGATGATGAACATGTGAGTCACTAACCTGGTGTTAAAGGGAAGGCAGGATAATCCAATGGGTGAAGCCAAAGACGGAGTCAAAAACACGCTGACTAGTTTGAGCCAAGAGATCAAAGAGGTACCGAGGGGTAATCCAGGACGGTGTCAGGAATTAATTCCAGGTTTGGCACACGGTCAGAATTTAGCAGGAGTCCGAAGATGGGTCAGGCAAACGGATCAGAACGGGAACAGGCAGGCGCAGAGTTCCAGAGGCGGAACGGGTCAGGGTCAGGTAATCCGAAACACTCAGGTACGCCAGAGAAACTCTCACCACTGGCTTAAATAATCTGGCACTGATGCCTGGAAGAAGGCTGGTTAAATATAGGCTGAAACAAGTGACCAGTCATCAGCTCTAAGATCATGACATATTCTTATAATATTATGACTTTATCACAATCAGACATACTTTAATAATCCCAGAGGGGAATTACTGTCTGATAATTGTGCAACATTATTCTCATATTATTATGACTTTATTCTGATAAAGTTGTGACTTTATTCTTGTAATATTATTACTTTATTCTTGTATTATAAATATAATAATCTCTAGCCTGGCCCTAATTCTCTGTCATAATCTGCCCAGAATTTTAATTTTAAGAATGAAAACTTTTTAGATCCTCTCTTTTGGCACTTTTCCAAAGATCCATGCTATTATTTTGAAGGAACAAACAGGAAGTTCTGTTTCTTCTTCTTCTTCGCTTCTTAAACTGCTGATGAGTTTCTTAAAGATTCCTCCAAGTTTGTGAAGTTTTTGGGAGGAACATTAAACAGAGCAGAGACCGGAGGACAGAGGCTGGACAGGCGGACGCGCTGCTCCTGGACGTCTGGCTCCGTTTGAAGGAGGAAAGAGAAGAAGAAAAAAAGCGAAGACAAGAGAAAACGAGACAGAAGGAGGAGCCGAAGAAGAAGAAGATGAGCTAACTCCCAGAAAAACTCCAGAAAATCCCGCTTTTCCTCCTTTTTTCTGCTTTTAATCGCTTTTATTTCCCTTTAAGCGAAGCGGGTCGCTTTCTAACCGCTGCTGCATCTTTTTGTTGGTAAGTTTAGAAAGCAGATTTGCCCTGAAAAGCACAAAGAAGCTCCAGCTTCCTGCTGTTTCAAACTTAGTAACGGTGAGGCGGTTCAATGCGGGCGCCGCGGGTTCGATTCCCGGTCAGGCAGGAAGGATTCACCAATAAGTTACTCTGATGGCAGAAAAAAAAGAATTTAGTTAATAAAAAATATATTTATTCCTATAATGAATCACGAAGCTGCAAAAACCCAGAACTATGCCGTTAATCGATAAATCTAGATCTGCAACTAACCATTATTTTACAAATCGATTCATCTGTTTTTATTTTTTCAATTAATTTATTAATAATCGGATAGAAAAAGTTTCCTTAAAGAAGAATTTTAATCAAATGAAACCAGGTGAAACTAAAACTTTTCCAGTTGAGGAGTTCTGGATTATAGAGCAGATTGACAGATGAAAAAGTTTTTATTTTAAATGCCAAATGTTTAGTTATAAATTAATTCCTGCTGTGTCACTTCTGTTTTACAGTCTCTATATGATCAATCAATTACTTAATTAGTGGAGGATCATTACAATAATTGATTCATCTGATTGTTTTAGTTCTATGGAAATCCCAAACTGCTGAAATAGAAGCAGCTCAGTCTGAATAAAGTTTATTTTATAGAAAATAAGAAATCATTGTTATAATAACCAGAGCTGTGTTCAGGCCATCGAGCTAATTGCTAATTACTAAAAAAGATCCATCATACGGGCAGATCATCTATAAATGGAAGCAAACTGTAATTAAAATATTGCTCCAGATGATTAATTAGCTCTATTATGTTTTCATAGATCCAGATCAAACCTTTAATAAGGTCTAGAGTGGGATTTATAGAATGAGGTGGGAATAAAATAATCAGGGTTTTAAGCGTCAAGTCATAATTAACATTTCAGATTTCTAAAATATCGTCCTTTCAATCTAAAACTGAGGATCTCTATAATAGATACTTTTAGTCATAATGTGAATTTCTGTTATGAAAATTAATATAAAATTCTAGATATCCAGAAATCCAATTCTTGACATCAAAGACATATTTCTTCTTGTAGAAATGCCATTATAGATATCAGCTACTTACTTAATGAAAAGTTAAATCAGAATCCCAGACATCCATAAAAGGGGCTAGTATTCTTCCTATCTAGAATGAACATTTCTGTAATGTTCATTTTGATGAAGAAGAAATCCATCTCTAGATGACACATTCAGTCAAGCTAATAAATGTCAAAACGGCCTGCCATAGGCGAGCATTAACGTTGAGCGCATTAGAGGCGAGAACGTGTGAATTTAAACGCTGAACATTGTTCTTAACGTACGATCAAGTCGCTGGCTTCGTTCCAGATCATCAGACTTAGATGTTTCTGAAGACCAGAAACCTTCTCTAGGTGTCCAGTAACCCAGTGGAGGCCACACCTGCAGACAGAGCCACACCTTTAAACGCCAATCCAAACATTCAGCCTGACATCATCATGGGGGCGGGGCTTCGATGGCTCCAGATGTGGTGACTGAATGTTAACCCGCTGTGTTCCAGATGGAAGGAGAAAAGGAGAAGCAGTGGGAGCAGCGGGAGGAGAAGGACAGCAACGAGGCAGAAGACGATACGAGGAGCGATGAGGAAGGCCAGGATGGCGGCTCTGAGGCGGGCAGTCCCATCATGCACTGGGAGGCTCTGAGCCTCTGCATCGCTGAACTGGAGAAGCAGGAGGAGGAGAAAAAAGCAAAGGTGAGGAGATGTTTGCTTCAACTCCTGCAACGATCCTGGACTGAAACCTTTTCATTAAGATCCATCGTAAAACAAATCAGTGCTGCAGTCTGTGGCCGTTTCTCACCATGTGGTGGCAACGCCATCATCCTCAGCCCCTGTGCTGTTCCAGTTCACTCAGGAACAGCAGAGAAGGAGAACAAAAAAGCTCGGATAGCTAGTTGGCCCTCCCTCTTTACCCAGCATGCATCAGAGCAGACCTGTCCGTCCTCCAGACGACAGCTGTCCCAGCATGCACTGCGACAGCCAGCAGCAGCTTCAGGTCCAGCGCTCACAGAGCTCAGAGAATTAGAGTTAAAAGTTCTCTTTTCTGTTGCTGCTGTTCAATAAAAGTAACGCTTTTTAAGATCATTTTAAAGGAGTAGTTTGGTTTTGATGACTTTAAGCCCATTTTTCTGTAGTGTCCAGGATGAAATCGGATGATGCGACACCAAAAGTTCCGACTGTTGCTCACTGTCTCTGCTTTTTGGCTCATTTAGAATCCACCCCCTGGCTGCTTTTAGAATGGCTGTAGCATACAGAGCATGTCCCGGATAATGTCCTTAAAACAAAGCTTGTAAACGCTTCTTTAAAATATGCTACCAATCGCATAATCCGCCAGCGCTGTTCAATGACGCTCCAAAAAAAGTTTAAGTGAAGAAGAAACGTTTTCCAACCAGTGTTTTGGTTTAGCATTTTAGCCAAATCCCATTGAGTTCTGCAGGAATAGTCAATATTCGGGCTGCCACCGGAAAGCGGCCGGAAATGGGGCCTGCTTGCACAGTCCAAGTCTTTTAAGCTTCACTCTGTGTACTCGGCGTCGAGAATCAAAGAATCCACCTTTCCGTATTCCATTTTCAGAGTTTTTAAAGTGTTTAACAGAGACGTTGGCACCGACCTGCGTCTGCGTACGGTCAGGGCCTAACGTTAGCCCGTCTGCAGCTGCCAGGAGCTAACGCTAGCCCGCTGCGGCCAGAAACTAACGTTTAGCCAGATGTTAGCCTCGGCTCCAGCGTTAGCCGTCTAACGCTGGCGCTTCAGGAGCTGTGGGCGTTAACCCGTCTGCAGCTGATCGGGCAAGCTGGCGTTAACCCGTCTGCGGCAGTGGGCGCCTGGGTTAACGCTAGCCCGTGCGCGCCGAGCCAGGGCTAACGGGTAGCCCGTCTGCCGCGGCCAGAACTATGACGCTAGCCGTCTTCGGCGACCAGGGCTAACGTGCTAGCTCGCTACAGCGGCCAAGGCTAACGTTAACCGCGTCTGCAGCAGCCAGGGCTGGCGTTAGCCCGTCTGCCGCAGTCGGGCTAACGTTAGCCCCGATCTGGCGGCAGCCAGGGCTGACGTTAGCCGTCCTGCGGCAGCCAGGGCTGGCGTTAGCGCGTCTGCGGTCGCCAGCGGCCAGGGCTGGCGTTAGCGCGTCACTGTGGCAGTCAGGGCTGACGTTAGCCCGTCTCGCGGCGCTAACGGGGTTAGCCGGTCTGCGGCAGCCAGGGCTGGCGTTAGCCGTCTCGCGGCAGCCAGGGGCTGGCCGTTAGCCCTGTCTGCGGCAGCCAGGGCTGGCGTTAGCCTGTCGGGCGTCTTGACTTGGGCTGGCGTTTAGCCGGGCTCGCGGCAGCCAGGGCTGGCCGCAACTAGATCCGCCTGCGGCTCAGGGCTGGCGTTAGCCCGTCTGCGGCAGCCAGGGCTGGCGTTAGCCCGCTTCGCGGCGGCCAAGGCTAACGTTAGCCGTCGTTCCGCGGCAGTCAGGGCTGACGTTAGCCCGCCTCGCGGCGCGCCAGGGCTAACGCTTGCCCTCGCCTGCAGCGGCCAAGGCTAACATTAGCCCGCCTGCAGCGGCCAAGGCTAACGTTAGCCCGCCTGCAGCAGCCAGGCTAATGTTAGCCCGCCTGCATCAACCTGGGGCTAACGCCACAATTATTTTTCAATTCGATTAATCTGTTAATTATCTTTTTGATTAATTGATTAATAATCAGAGGCCACGGATTAGCGGATCAGGGTCCGGATCCAGACCTAAGCTGAAACAACATTTATAAAATTGCTGCATGTTGCCTGGCGACAGTGTCTAACTTATAATAGAATATTTATTCTCTGAATGTTATGACTTTATTCTCATATTTTATAAACCTTTTATCCTGGCCCTAAAACTCAGAGTCACGGCTCAATGATTTTTCTATTTTCAATTTTACTCGAAGACGAGAAGAAATGCAATAGATAGAACTAGTAGAGAATAGATTTAGAATAGTTAGATACATGAAAAATAGATTTAAAAAAACTATTCAAGCGTATCATCTGCTCAGCCTAATGGCAGCATGGGGGTTCACAGTTTACACTCTTTTTTTCATATTATTTCTCTATATAATCATTGTTAATATTATTATTATGGAACAAACCAGCTCAATTGTAGTTCTCACAGCTGTCCAGCAGATGGAGCCATTCTAAACTATTAAACTTTGTAGAAAAGAAAAGATCCTTGAACTTTATCGTCCATTAATGGAGAAATTCCCTCTCTGCATTTAACCCCTCCCCTTGGGGAGCAGTGGGCTGCCATGGTGCGCCGCCTGGGGAGCAGTGTGGGGTTAAGGGTCTTGCTCAGGGACCCAGAGTGGAGGCTGTGTGAATCAAAACTACTAGACCAACACTCACCTGTAGATCAGTTGTTGCTTATTGTGTAGAATTGGTTCACAGGTAGAAAATATCATCATTTAATGCAAATACCAGTGAGGCTCTGCATTAGAATGGACAGTGGCGCCCTCTACTGGACGATGGTAACATGACAACACAGAAAAATTACTTTTCCAAGCAAACGGTTGCATTAATCCAATAAAATGTCTATAAATTGAATAAAGTATTAATGAGAAAAATCATACGTTTATTTTCTTTCAGGTGGAAACCTTAGAGAACAGTGCAAATGTTTTTAAACTTTAAAAAATACCTGAATGTAGAATACAATACATAAAAATAAAACTTTTTTGTGTGTAAACAGCATAAAATCAATACATGAAATAAAAGAAATCTTAATTTTCCAACAAAAGTTTTCTTTATTTCAAGTGCATATCTATCTGATTATCTTATTTTAAGAGGAAAATAATGATTCCATTGGCGAATAATCTCTCATTTACCTGCTCCAAATAAAGGGAAATACGCTTAATTTAAGACATTTTTTATTTATTTCTAGATGAAAAAGAGCAGTATCTCTTGATTATTTTTTTTCCACACAAAGATTTTCAATTGATAAACAGAATCTCCAATTAAATCAAATTCTCTTTCTTTTCTTGTTCTTTTGCTGCTGCAGCTTCATAGATCCATGTCTGAGGAAGAGCTTATTTAGGAATAAAGGGGAAATGTCTCCCTCTGGGTTACCATGGAGATAGAGTTTCATCAAATAGATATGCAAACAATGTTGGGCTCATTTTCTAACCACCAACCTCTATGTTACTGTGAAAAGGATGATTATGAAATATCTCCTCAGCTCCAGCCCCCCCCTGCTGGATCTATTATTGCACCAATAATATCATCTTTAAATCTTTGCCTGAACGCTGAAATGTTTCATTTCCAGTCCAAATATCTTTCACTTTATGCCAGCTTCATGGATCTCTTTTTTTTTTTATCACACCAGCTAATTTTATCTTCCTATTGTTATAAACGTCCAATAATGGCCTTTTTGTGAGAATGTTTCCCTTTCATACCAGTGTTGGTCCCATGGTTGTCAGCTGCAGGCAGGTGTGGCCTCCTTTGATTTTAGTTAAAATCCACAGAAAGAAATGAATCTGACCTAAAGTAAGCTCCTAAACATGTAATATTAGAGTTTTTTAAGTGTCAAAAACTCTGAAAAAGTATAAAGCTTTTCACGAGCGATTAACCAAAATCCTCTGGAGTTCACAGTTTAACGTTTCTTTTTTACGGTGAACTTTCACAACAAACTCCGAGTTTCTTGGTCAAACATCTCATCAATTTGGCTGCTTGAGGAAAACAAACAGCTTTTCCTGGCAAACCATTTTGTGCCCCCCCCCTTCTGTGTTCTAATAGCGTATAACTGGAGCTTAGAATCAGAATATGAAACAGAGAAGAAAAAAGTTGTCCTAATGTCCTCCAGCAGACTAAGCTTCCATAGCAGCAGAACCCAGGAAGTGGTTTATATGATGCAACTTTAATAGATAAATACGCCCACACTGTGGGGTGTTACTGTCTTTTGTTCCCTTCTTTAAAAAATAATCTTGGAAGAAGGATAGTAGCCTTCAAAATAAGGAAATGTGCTTTTTATTGTCCGATTAATGTAAAATGCATAAAACAAGAATTTCACACAGTATGTTGAATAGACCAGATTTATACAAACAGATCTATAGAATCAACAAACCTCCAGCTACTGATGTAAAACTCTGTTTTAAAGGAAAAGTTCAGTCGCAGTCAGAGTAGGAACTTCTTTGTTTATACCTACAAAACTTCAATACGCTTTTATGGCAGATTTAATGAATTTAGCGCACTTGGTAAAAGAAATAATATTTTTTAGTGCGATCACTGAGTCTGGGAGCGGCCATTTTTGCCCAAATCTAGTAGCCCCTCCCTCCCTGCCATCTTCCGGCAGTGACGCCACTAACCAGTAGGTGGCGGTAGTGTTCCTTTTTGACAAACCGCTGATGCCTCTCCAGTAAAGCACATTCACATGAAAATGACTCTGAATTAAAAACACTGATCATTTATTGAACAGGATGGAATCATTTCAGATTTAAAGAACTTTCAGAAGTTTGGATTCTGAATGTGAAGCGGGGTTTTCAACAGCAGAACAGGAGCAGACCGTTGCAGTAAATGACGCGTAACAGCGATGTACACGTAACCTGTGGCATCTATAAGAAGTAGCATATTTATTCATTAAAGACATTTTTAAGCATGTCAATGTGCTGATCTGTGTAGCAGTCACTGTATTTAGATGTTTACCACCAAAAATGACACAACCTGCACTTTAAAATTCATCCGAAAGTATCTGGGATGTAAGATGCTCCTGGATTTAAACCTCAGCCTGATTCCAAAAGCCTTTTACTCTTTTAAAAAGCTTCAGTCTACGTCTGACCAGTTTATGTCCTCCAGTTTTCACCTTTTACAGTATCAGCCGTCAGTTTTACGACAATATTAGAGGTTTATAGAGCTATGAATGCAGAAACAGAAGGATGTTAAAATAAAAATATATATCTATGGTGGAGTAAAAACATGCTTAAAAAATGTTGTGATCTAAATCAATACGAAACAGAAATAAAAACATCTTTTAAAAAATGTTGGTGTGAATAATTATGAAACGATAAAAAAGGTTGCAGTGGAAATACGGAACAAAAGAAAAAAAAGATGCAATAAATACACAAACCCAAAATAAAGATTAAAAAAATGTATAACTGAAAGCAAGCCAGTTAAAAATAAGTCTGCATAAATGCAAAACGAGTAAAAATAAAAAGTGGAACTAAAAATCTATATTTTTAGATGAATAATTGATCAATTGTTGAAGGAATATTTTGAATTATTTTGTCACATTTAATGGAAACACAAGTTCAAGTACTTTATTATATTACATCCTTCATTTATTTCTGAATGTTTTTTACTTATGGCAGGATTGGTCCTCCATATAACAGACACCCTGTCTTCTTTTTAGGCTAGGCTTAACACTATTTGAGTTGGCTGCATTTTAGTTGCCTTTTTGTACTCTATGCTTCTTTTTCTATGTCTGCTTCTTGTTTCCTTGAACTCCCAGTGAGTGGGTCCTCAGCAGATGGCGGCTCCACACTCCAGAGCCTGTGTTCTGCTGGGTGTTTCTTCCTGTTCAAAGGGAGTTTTTCCTCTCCACTGTCAATTCACAAGCATGCTTAGTGTGAGGGATTGCTGAAGAGTCAATGAGTCGATGCAATCAGCTGCTCTTTTCCCTTAGATAGAAAACTTTGAATCAATCTGACTGGATGATCTGGTTGAACTGGAAAGTGACCTGATGTGAAAAGTATCGGCCGTCACATCAACAGCAACCGCAATGCTAACATCATGTGGCAACGTTCAGCCAATCATGTTAAGCGCCTCAGCCCCCCGGACATGCAAAGCAGACCTGCTGGCTCTGTGGTCTAACATGTGGCTCCACTGTGTGAAGCAGTAGAGATCGAGAGGCAATGCGTGATGAAGAACACGGCTTTATTTTACGCCTGACGAACTGTCAAAGTGAGGCTCTACCGGCGGCATATATAGAAACTTCTGGTTACTCCTAAGAAAAAACAACTTTCAGTCCATCAAGTGACGTAGAGATCTTTCACTAACCAGATGAAACATTTCACAGCAGCTGTCTGCCTTTCAGGCTGCAGCGTGTCAGGAGCCAGGAGGCAGCGCTCTGGGCTGGAGGGAGGACAGAGGGACATCAGCCCACGGATGGGAGGACGGCAACGACGCCTGCAACAGCCACGTTCTGGCTCTGACCTCCCGGTACTCACACACTCATCCATCCATCATCCATCCATCCATCCATCCATCCATCCATCATCCATCCATCATCCATCCATCCATCATCCATCCATCCATCATCCATCCATCATCCATCCATCC
>JAGKQL010000069.1:5070190-5086932 GCA_018398635.1 Cyprinodon brontotheroides | reverse complement strand
ATCCATCATCCATCATCCATCATCCATCCATCCATCCATCCATCCATCCATCCATATCCACCATCCTTCGATAAGTTTAGAACTAACTGACTGATCTCATCCCGAGCATCCGACTCGCATCGGAGAAGAAAACAAATTTCCGCTGCATCTTTCTGGCATCTTGTTTCCTTCCAAAGTTCTGCTATGAACGTATAGATCTACCATTAAATAGAAACTGCCTGTTGGCCGGTCTCAGCTGCATCTTTTCCCCGTTCATTAAACAAGCCCAGAGATTCTTCTAACCGTTTGTGAAAGTCCATCTTTTCTAGGTTTATTTTAATAGATCTGTTCCTGTTTCTGTTCTAGATTGCTGCACGAGATGAATCTCCGTGCTCTGCTTCATCAACGGCCAGTGAAAGTGAGGAAGAGGAGGAGGCGAGGAAAGGGGAAAGGAAGCGTGCAACAAGAAGAGCGGCAACTCAGAGGTAACAGTTCTGCAGCCTGATCCGGTTCTATAGAACGATCGGGTCTCTTTCCCTTTAAAGCTTCTGTCTGGCTTTTTCTCTGCTGCCAGAAAAGGACGACACCGAGTCAGAAGAACATCCAGAACCCTGCCGGGCCCCAAGAGCCGCCGCTCCAGAGGATTCAGGAACACTCTGAGGAACCTTCGAGATCGACTGAAAACAGACCACAGAAAAAAGGTCAGTTGAATATTTATATAGATATATGTGGGATAGAAACCATGATGCTACGTTCACACGGTGATTTCAGCAGCTGAGAAGCTTCTGCTTCATCTTGATCTACATTAAGATCAGACAGTAAAGTTCTTCCAGATGCTTCTGCTGCTCCTGTGTTCGATGCCAGAGAGCAGCTTTGCTATATTAGCTGTGATCAGCGGGTAGAAAGTAGTTAGAATCTATGTTGAAGTGAGAAAGTCCTCCTGAAAACATGGTCTGTGCAGTCAGTTCATCCAGATTACCATCCTGCCTTCAAAGATTATTTTTCTCTGTGGGAGCCAGCTCAGACCCCCACATACCGGCGCTGCGCTGTCACTGGGAAATCCCCAGCAGCAGCTGCCTCAGGCCCGGGAGCCTCTCCAGGGTTTTCCTCCTCCTGTTGGTATGCGCTGCAGCTACCAGATCTGCTTCATCCAGTGACGCCACATGATGTAAAAACATCACGTTGCCCAGACAATCGATAATAACAGCCATGCAGCATCCGTGATGTAGAATCTGTATCTGTAGCGTTAGCGTGTCTAACACTACAGAGAGGGGGACCCGTTCATCCTGCTTTCTATTTGCATGTTTCTAAAGTAAAACAAGGCTTTGGATGCGCTGATATTGGGATTTTGGCCGATATCCGATAGTGCCGATATTTTAAAACTCATGTAGCCGGATAACCGATATCGATACCGATGTTAAAGCTGGACAAAAAATAAGTAGTCATTGAAAATAGCAGTTTTGTTATCCATTTCTGACACTTTGAAAAATAATATACTCAAATATATTTTCATATGCTGATATCAAATAGATTTTTAAAACGCATGTATCTATTGATAACCTTTCAAAATCTGGTGAAATTTCATCGCTCTGTTACAAACTCTGCGTGATATTTTGCAAATTCTTGTGAGATTTTGTTAGTAAAATAGATCGATACCCCGCGTCAATATATCAACATATAAAATATGGCAACATTTGGTGAATTTTCGGGGGATTTCGTAGCATAACGATGACATATAGCAATATTTCATTAGTAAAAGAGATTGATATGGTGTTTTTAAATGGCAATATATCAGCATAGGAAGATATTGGGATATTTAATGGATCAATATTTTTTCCCTCGTCTTTAGAAGTTTTTAAGTCTGTAAAAAAGAAGTTTTTGAGGAAGAAGAAGTTTTTTTTTTAGACTTTTAGAAACTCAGAAGCTGATCAAATATCGGGTTAAATATCGGTGGGGTGGCCGGCGTCCGATATTCAGTTTTAAGGCCGATACCGCCATAGGGGGCCGATTATATCGCATCCCTATAAAACCAGGCTTAGTTGGGCTGCTGGATAAAACCTTGAACTCGATGATATTTCTGACATTTAGAATTCAAAAATCTTCCTGGATGGAAGAGAAACGTCTTCAAACTTGGAAACAAAGTCCAGAGGATTGATTTTAACCTTTTTAGAATGACTCTGACCTGGATGACTGAGAATCTGCACCAGGATGTTCCTAAATAATGTCTGGGACACATTAAAGCAGTTTATTACAAAGAAAATGTTGTTTTTGGTCATTTATTTTTAAATGATTGTTCTGCTGTCAGGCTCTTCCTGCATTAATGTAGCTGCATCTTTGTTTGGGAAATCAGCTCTGCTGCTGCTACGCTGTGGCCCCTGTGGCCCCCGTCCAGCGGAGGGTCCGAGACCCAGCAGCAGGTCACAGCGTTCCATTTAAACCTCGGAGGCTTTAGCGCTAAGGTTTGATTTATAAATTTTCTTCTGCAGACGGTATCCTGTGGGGAACCTGCAGCGCCGAGGAAACCCTGGGAGCTCCGTGATTTGGAGAATTTGAGCCTCAAGCAGCTGAATTCAATCTGCGCGTCTCTGAGAAACAACATTCAAGGTAGGGAGAGTTTTCCCTCACGCAGCCGAAGGCCTTAAGGAGGTATTTAGGAGGTTTAAGTTGAACTTGTATCCCTGACAGACCTGAGCTCGGAGTTGGTGAGTCGCCTCCATGTCCGGGACCAGCTGAGGACGGAGCAGGACGCCATGCTGCTGGAGGTGCAGGACCTGACCTCCCTGTGATCCCTCTCTTGGGTTTGCACGCATCCAGGGTCGGCGGAGCCTCCTGAACCCCGCCGTAGGATGCAGACTCTTACCGCCGCGCCGTGGTTACCGACGCGTAAACTGTTGACTCATCGGCAGCGGCGCACAGACTGACCTCTACGACCTCCGCTAACCGTTTAACACTAGAACTCCCACGGCCGTCATTTGGACGGTTCTGAGATTTTAAAGGGAAACAACTTTATTTACATTAATTACATGTTTTCCTGTTTCTATATTTCCTTCATTTTCACCTAATTTTTTTTTTAAAAAAAGTAAAAAATCAATCTGGTTAATTTTACGTCGCTCTCCCACAGCCGTCATTTTGGCGGCTCTATTGGTTGATTGACGTTCGGTACGGAGGAGGATTAGGGCCACTGAAATGATGTTTAAAACTGATTTTTACATTATATTTCAGTTTAAGTCAGAATTCTGACTTTTTTTCCAATAATTTACTGAAAAAAAATTTAGATATCAGTTAACTTTTTTTTTTTCCAGTGGCTTTAATCCTGTTCCGCACCGTTGCCTAGCAACCAACATTCTACCTAGAACTCTTTGGCTAATATAGAAAAAAATGTCTTTCAAAACAAATCTAACTGCGAAACAGGCTTAAAAAATGCTTCCAAATATTGATGATAGCGGCTCAGATTCTGACAGCGAGTCGGATCAACGCAGACGTATCAGTGACGCAGAGATTTCATCCTTGAACCGGTAAAACAGTCGCTTGTCGGCCACATGAGCTCCGCAGGTTAGCAGCCCCTCCCCCGCAGTACAGCCAGCGCTGGCGAGGCAGAGAAAACATGGCCTGCACAAAATAACGCTCATGTTTGTCATAAATGTGAAAAGTTCTGCGGGAAATATTTGGGAGAATCGATCAACTTCTGTAAATAAAATTATAATTTCAAACTATAAACCTGTATTAAAATAGGATTATTTATTTTACTGATTTATTTTTAATTAGATACAGCCTTTGAAAAATATATATTAGACCTGTTTTATGACATCATCGCTACTCATGCGTTCCATTGGGGAAAATGTCCGCCGTCAAATTAACGGCCAGCGGGAGTCGTAGCGTTAAACGCATCGGTGAGAAAATCAAAGACGTCACTTCTGACCTCTGATGATGATGATTATTGGACCTTTAAAAGCCCGGTCTCTGTAGATGCTGGCTCTAGCCGCCATTTTTTTTGTTTACAGGACTTAACTTGGTGTTTTACATTTAAGATCCTTCAGAAAATGTCTTAAATTTCAAGTTCAATCATTTTTAGAAAGAAATGAAGTTCAATCTGACCTCTTTTCATACCACCTTTCCTCATCAGGGTACTATGGAGCAATTATATGCAATCATGTTATTTATTATTTCATTTAATAACCTTCAGGATCACAGTTTCTCCTAACTCTTTACACATGGAATACATTCAATTTGAAGAATTTATTAACAAAAATTATTCAACTAAAAAGTCAAACACGCTTTCAGTTAAAAACTCCTAAAGGAAAAGTCGCTCATATTCAGAATTCTCTTTATTAATTATAAAGTATAAATAACTCTTTTTTTTTTCACTTTTACCCCATGTATTCCAGCATCCAGCTGCCATGCACGCGGGCATTGTCAGTTTCACTATAGCTCTGGTGAATTTCAATCTGGAAATATTATACATATTACATATTTAAATGTCAAATCATTCTGGTTTAAACATGTTTATAAATGTACTCTCTCATCAGACAGAGTGCATTTATATATCATATATATTGTCCCTAAATTTAGAAAATTTCTTTAAAAAAAGTATTTTTTCCGCAGCTATCTTCTGCAGGCAGAGTTAGTTACACCACGTCTTGATTCATGTGTGCCCTCCTCTAAATAAAAATGGATGACGGAGCTAATATAAACTCTCCCTCCTCTTGCATGTTTCTCTGTCCATAGCGGTTGAAATACGCTACTTGAATAATTAACCTGCTAGCACTCAAGCGTTGGCGATGGCCTCACAAACATGTAACCTGATCTAATCCTACCAGCTGCAAAAAAGAGAAGCCTTCTCTCATATTGTATTCACCATCAAAAAAATCCTGGGAGAGATTCAAGCTTCTGCCGCCTGCTGGCGAAACAGACTTCAGGCTCAGTCTATTTTGCACAACCATTTTTGTACCATCTTCGATCCAAACCAGCCCCCCCACCTTGCAGCTGTGATTTGGACTCCTCTAAATAAAAAAAATGGATGCAGCCGGAGGAGACTCATCCACGACCTTCCGACACTAAAAAGAATAGAAATCTCTGAATCCTCTCAAAGCATGTTTCCTCTGTCCATAGCGTTCCTTCTGGACATTAGCGTCGTTTCTAAGTAAAAAAGAATCACCAATTTAGCGCTACTTGTTAACCGATCCCAATGGAATTTCCATTGGGAACCTGCTAACAAACGCCCAACTAAGATGCAGCATAACTGTGTTTAAGGCAGGATGCTTCCCACAAACCATTTATTGCCTCAAATCTAAACTTCAGATGTTTTTCAAGCTAACCATAAGCTATCCTGATCTAACTTACCAGGTGTGCATCCAGTAAAAAGAGAAGAGCAGGAAAGGTTAGTTTCCTCTCATCATTTTGCCAGACCTTATGCTAATCATCAGAGTGTGGAAAAATCCTGGGAGGAGATTCAAAATAATTTACTTACCACCAGGCATGTGACAAATCAACCCTGAAACAGACTTCAGGCTCAGTTTATTTTGCACATTTCACCATTTTTGTACCATTTACACCAGCAATCTTAGATCCAAACCAGCAACACCCCCACCAATTGCAGCTGTGATTTTTGGACTCCTGATTCTGGATTCTAGGTCAGGCTAATCCTTGGCAGTTTTTAAGTAAATTCTACTTTAGCAGACATTCAAATCTGAAAAGAGCTCAAAGAGAGAAAGAAACTGGCATCTGAGTAGAGAATCAGTATCTTTCATCAGGAGCGGCCTCAGTGTGTCATTAAAAAGAATAGAAATCAGAGCTGAACAGGTAACCTCTGTTCAAAGCACTTTCAGGCTAATCTTGCATAGCTAAACCTCCATCTCAGTAGTTTCCTACAGCAAACAGAACTATAGGCTAATGCTGTTCATAGGTTCTGGACTCTTATTAGTAGTTTTAAAGATAGAAATGTTTATTTTCTTATTTTTTTCAACTAAAAGGGTAGCCATAGGCTAATGCTTTCCAAAAACAGGTTTATCATCTAAAATTTGATTATTTTTTAGTAAATATTGCTGTTAACATGTTAAACTGATGACTTTTTCTACATGGATGTTTTAACTAAACAGTAGCCATGCATTTTAAAAAGTGACAGGTTAAATAAGGTAATTCCACAAAGATGAGCTTCTTTTTAGCTAAACCATTTATTAATTTAGCCATAGCCTAATGTTGTTCATAACTAAACAGGTTAGCCATAGGCTAATCTTGTTCATAACTAAACAGGTTAGCCATAGGCTAATGCTGTTCATAACTAAACAGGTTAGCCATAGGCTAATGCTGTTCATAATTAAACAGGTTAGCCATAGGCTAATGCTGTTCATAACTAAACAGGTTAGCCATAGGCTAATCTTGTTCATAACTAAACAGGTTAGCCATAGGCTAATCCTGTTCATAACTAAACAGGTTAGCCATAGGCTAATGCTGTTCATAACTAAACAGGTTAGCCATAAGCTAATCCTCTTCATAGCTAAACAGGTTAGCCATAAAGTAATTCTGTTCATAGCTAAACAGGTTAGCCATAGGCTAATCTTATTCATAGCTAAACATGGTAGCCATAGGCTAATGCTGTTCAAAGCTAAACAGGTTAGCCATAGGCTAATGTTGTTCATAACTAAACAGGTTAGCCATAGGCTAATCCTGTTCATAACTAAACAGTGTAGCCATAGGCTAATGCTGTTCATAACTAAACAGGTTAGCCATAGGCTAATCCTGTTCATAACTAAACAGGTTAGCCATAGGCTAATCTTGTTCATAGCTAAACAGGTTAGCCATAGGCTAATCTTGTTCATAACTAAACAGGTTAGCCATAGGCTAATGCTGTTCATAGCTAAACAGGTTAGCCATAAGGTAATTCTGTTCATAGCTAAACAGGTTAGCCATAAGCTAATCTTGTTCATAGCTAAACAGGGTAGCCATAAGCTAATGCTGTTCATAACCTAAACAGGTTAGCCATAGGCTAATGCTGTTCATAGCTAAACAGGTTAGCCATAAGGTAATTCTGTTCATAGCTAAACAGGTTAGCCATAAGCTAATCTTGTTCATAGCTAAACAGGTTAGCCATAAGCTAATGCTGTTCATAACTAAACAGGTTAGCCATAGGCTAATGCTGTTCATAGCTAAACAGGTTAGCCATAAGCTAATGCTGTTCATAACTAAACAGGTTAGCCATAAGCTAATCTTGTTCATAAATAATCAGGTTAGCCATAAGGTAATTCTGTTCATAGCTAAACAGGTTAGCCATAGGCTAATCCTGTTCATAACTAAACAGGGTAGCTATAAGCTAATGCTGTTCATAACTAAACAGGTTAGCCATAAGCTAATCCTGTTCATAGCTAAACAGGTTAGCCATAGGCTAATCTTGTTCATAGCTAAACAGGGTAGCCATAGGCTAATGCTGTTCATAGCTAAACAGGTTAGCCATAGGCTAATCTTGTTCATAACTAAACAGGTTAGCCATAGGCTAATCTTGTTCATAGCTAAACAGGGTAGCCATAGGCTAATGCTGTTCAAAGCTAAACAGGTTAGCCATAGGCTAATGCTGTTCATAACTAAAGAGGTTAGCCATAGGCTAATCTTGTTCATAACTAAACAGGTTAGCCATAGGCTAATCTTGTTCATAACTAAACAGGTTAGCCATAGGCTAATGCTGTTCATAGCTAAACAGGTTAGCCATAAGGTAATTCTGTTCATAGCTAAACAGGTTAGCCATAAGCTAATCTTGTTCATAGCTAAACAGGGTAGCCATAAGCTAATCTTGTTCATAACTAAACAGGTTAGCCATAGGCTAATCTTGTTCATAACTAAACAGGGTAGCCATAGGCTAATGCTGTTCATAACTAAACAGGTTAGCCATAGGCTAATGCTGTTCATAGCTAAACAGGTTAGCCATAAAGTAATTCTGTTCATAGCTAAACAGGTTAGCCATAGGCTAATCTTGTTCATAGCTAAACAGGGTAGCCATAGGCTAATGCTGTTCATAACTAAACAGGTTAGCCATAGGCTAATGCTATTCATAACTAAACAGGTTAGCTATAGGCTAATGCTGTTCATAGCTAAACAGGTTAGCCATAAGGTAATCTTGTTCATAGCTAAACAGGGTAGCCATAGGCTAATGCTGTTCATAACTAAACAGGTTAGCCAGCTAAACAGGTTAGCCATAGGCTAATGCTGTTCATAGCTAAACAGGTTAGCCATAAGCTAATCTTGTTCATAGCTAATCAGGTTAGCCATAGGCTAATGCTGTTCATAGCTAAACAGGTTAGCCATAAGGTAATTCTGTTCATAGCTAAACAGGTTAGCCATAAGGCTAATCCTGTTCATAACTAAACAGGTTAGCCATAGGCTAATCATAACTAAACAGGGTAACCATATAGGCTAATGCTGTTCATAACTAAACAGGGTAGCCATAAGCTAATGCTGTTCATAACTAAACAGGTTAGCCATAAGCTAATCCTGTTCATAGCTAAACAGGTTAGCCATAAGGTAATTCTGTTCATAGCTAAACAGGTTAGCCATAAGCTAATCTTGTTCATAACTAAACAGGTTAGCCATAGGCTAATGCTGTTCATAGCTAAACAGGTTAGCCATAAGGCTAATTCTGTTCATAGCTAAACAGGTTAGCCATAAGCTAATCTTGTTCATAACTAAACAGGTTAGCCATAAGGCTAATGCTGTTCATAACTAAACAGGTTAGCCATAGGCTAATGCTGTTCATAACTAAACAGGTTAGCCATAAGGTAATGCTGTTCATAGCTAAACAGGTTAGCCATAAGCTAATCTTGTTCATAATAAACAGGTTAGCCATAAGCTAATGCTGTTCATAACTAAACAGGTTAGCCATAGGCTAATGCTGTTCATAGCTAAACAGGTTAGCCATAAGCTAATCCTGTTCATAACTAAACAGGTTAGCCATAAGCTAATCCTGTTCATAGCTAAACAGGTTAGCCATAGGCTAATCTTGTTCATAGCTAAACAGGGTAGCCATAGGCTAATGCTGTTCAAAGCTAAACAGGTTAGCCATAGGCTAATGTTGTTCATAACTAAACAGGTTAGCCATAGGCTAATCTTGTTCATAACTAAACAGGTTAGCCATAAGCTAATGCTGTTCATAACTAAACAGGTTAGCCATAGGCTAATCCTGTTCATAACTAAACAGGTTAGCCATAGGCTAATCTTGTTCATAGCTAAACAGGTTAGCCATAGGCTAATCTTGTTCATAACTAAACAGGTTAGCCATAGGCTAATGCTGTTCATAGCTAAACAGGTTAGCCATAAGGTAATTCTGTTCATAGCTAAACAGGTTAGCCATAAGCTAATCTTGTTCATAGCTAAACAGGGTAGCCATAAGCTAATGCTGTTCATAACTAAACAGGTTAGCCATAGGCTAATGCTGTTCATAGCTAAACAGGTTAGCCATAAGGTAATTCTGTTCATAGCTAAACAGGTTAGCCATAAGCTAATCTTGTTCATAGCTAAACAGGTTAGCCATAAGCTAATCTTGTTCATAACTAAACAGGTTAGCCATAGGCTAATGCTGTTCATAGCTAAACAGGTTAGCCATAAGGTAATTCTGTTCATAGCTAAACAGGTTAGCCATAAGCTAATCTTGTTCATAACTAAACAGGTTAGCCATAAGGTAATTCTGTTCATAGCTAAACAGGTTAGCCATAAAGTAATTCTGTTCATAGCTAAACAGGTTAGCCATAAGCTAATCCTGTTCATAACTAAACAGGTTAGCCATAGGCTAATCCTGTTCATAACTAAACAGGTTAGCCATAGGCTAATGCTGTTCATAGCTAAACAGGTTAGCCATAAGGTAATTCTGTTCATAGCTAAACAGGTTAGCCATAAGGTAATTCTGTTCATAGCTAAACAGGGTAGCCATAGGCTAATGCTGTTCATAACTAAACAGGTTAGCCATAAGCTAATCTTGTTCATAACTAAACAGGTTAGCCATAGGCTAATGCTGTTCATAACTAAACAGGTTAGCCATAGGCTAATGCTGTTCATAACTAAACAGGGTAGCCATAAGCTAATCTTGTTCATAACTAAACAGGTTAGCCATAAGCTAATGCAGCTCGCACAGATTTTTGTTTATTTTTGGGGTTATTTATTATGTCTTGTAAAATATGAGTTAGTCATATTTTTTTATTGATAAGTAATACTAAAACATAAAGGTTAAAGCATTATCTTCCAGGCTTCACGAATTTTTAATACCTTTATTCCTAAATACCCGAATGCTAAACCTTTTGAAAGTTAGATGAATTTAGTATTGTAAGCTTTAACATCTAAATTTGTGTTATTATCAATTAAAAAGCCCTTAGAATGATATATTACCTACTGAAATTAAGTTGAAAAGTTAAGAAAAAAAAGGTAAAAAGCTAATTTAAAAGAATAATAAGTCTAGTTAACAATTATTTTTAGGTGTATAAACTAAAAATGTCAGTGCCAGTATCAGCATTAATACCTCTAAGGTTATGCCCCCCAAAAAATGTGTGTTTTTTCTCTTTCTCAAGAATTTCTTCAAGAAGCACTTTTGTTATTTTTCTTACACTGCAAAAACAATCTAGAAATAAGTGAAAATTTCTTGAATAAGTGTATTCAATTCTAATTTGAGTAGTAGTAAACAAGAAAGTTTGTCAATGGAATGAGTACTTTTACTCTTTAAAATAAGATTACTAGATAATATGCACTTGAAATAAGACAATGCAACTGTGTTTTTATTTTTAAGTGGTGATTTTTCATTGGCAGAATGTCTCTTTTACCTCCTCAATTCAAGAACAAATGCACTCATTTTAAGAAAAAATAACTTATCTGATTTAGATTTTTTGCAGTGTAATATATTTGGGAAAAGTTGGCGTTTCTTATTATTACATTGATATTAATTTTAACCATCAAAAAATATTCCTATTTTTTGAATGTTCCAAAGGTAATAAGATCTTGTCCTGGATTCCAACCAATAACACTATTGGCTTTAAATGTTGCCCTTTAAAGCGGTTAAATAAATACATTTTACTTTTGCTCCCAGGATAAAAAAAAAAAAAGTAGAACTTCTAAAAAGAAGTTTTCTGAGCGATTAGAGAAGAAGAAGGGTCCGATCCAATTTCATCATTTCAGGTCGTTTCCCAAACGCGGGTAAAGAACATGCCTCTCAGGGTGTGGAAGAAGAAGAAGCCGGATGACACAGTGAAGCTCAGAGGGAGGACTTCAATGTCACCATGGGGACCCCCTGCTGTTCTGAGCAGCAGCAAAATGAGGCTTAAAGCTGAAGCGGTCCAAACATCACAGTGATTCCTGCCGCTGCTTGCTGTTGCTTCCAGTGACCGGGAGAAAACATCCGTTGGTTGGGAACGCCGTCCTGCGGTTCCGGTCCGAGCGGTTTGGACTCGCTCATCGTTTCCTCGCCGGCGTCAGATTGACCTGAAGCTGTAAGGTTCATGGTGGGAGCAGGTAAGCTGTCCTGTTCAACCAGAGCGCACTCATCCAGGGCCTAAACATTTCAAATAATCTGCTTACAGATTCCCAGATTACAGTGGATGCTGAGAATCAGGGGGAAACTTTTTAATATTTAGAAAGAGTTTATAAAATGGAAGAATGTGATATTTATAAACTAAACTTTAGACAAACTGGCTGATTATTAGATGTTTCTGTTCTGGTTCAGGTTTCTAACGGAGTGAAAATGAGCTGAAGGTGTTTCCAGATGGCACAGGGGCCTCCTCAGTCATTATTCATGATGCACGATGACTCTCACAGATTTAAAGCATTAAAAAACTTTTTTTTTTTCCCTAAAAAAGAACTAAATTAGACCCTAATTTAAATATAAAACCGTTTCTTCTGTGATTCTGTTTTTATTGTTTCTATGCTGCTATAGTGGTGCTATGCTTTACTTTCGCCCATATAGATGACAAAGTTAAAAACAAAAGAAATAACTGAATCCTTAGTTTAGTTTGTTTTTCAATTTTAAAACCCACAAAATCTTGACAAATATCTTTAATTTAGCACGGCGCACAGCACTGAATAAAAACTGGAGGGTAAAAAAAAAAACCAAGCAGTTTATGGAGGATGTATGGCCAGACCATGGTCACGTATGGTTACTTATTGCTGAATTAATGAGGTAGAAGGGACTGAATCAGCAGCATACCCTTGTGCACAGGAAGGCAAACATTCGCTCCAAATCAGCAGCACGCAACCAGAGGTCAAACAAACTGAGCAAAGACCTGAAGCAACGAGCAAAGAGCAGCCGAGGCAGGAGGGAGGCTGATGGAGGCTGAGGGCTCTTTCCATTCGCCTAGATTAACTTCTGACAAAAAAACTCACCTGATTTTAAACTCTGAGTTTTTTAAAGCACCAAGATTTAAAGACTATTCTGTTTTTTTATCTGGTAAAACTTCAGCTGCAAAGAAATCTACGGAAGAGATTAGGGCCAGTGGGGAAAAAACAAATAAGTTAACTGATTTTAAAATTTTATTTCAGTTTAGAATTCTGACTTTAATCTCAGAATTCTGACTTTTTTCTTAGAATTCTGACACAATTCTGACAATAAAAAAAGTCAGAATTCTGAGATTTAAGTCAGAATTCTGAGTTTAAAGTCAGAATTCTGAGATTAAAGTCAGAATTCTGACATTTTTCTAAGAATTCTGACTTTAATCTCAGAATTCTGACACAATTCTGACAATACAAAAAGTCAGAATTCTGGAGATAAAGTCAGAATTTGAGAAAAGTCAGAATTCTGGACTTTTTCTTACAATTCTGACTTTTAATCTCAGAATTCAGAAGATTTCTGACAATAAAAAAGTCAGAGTTCTGACTTTTTCCATACTAAACTGAAATAAAATAAAATCAGTTAACTTTTTTAGTGGCCCTAATCCTTCTGCTGTGTGGCTCAGGCTGAATTTTTGCAACTGCATTTCACATTTAATTCCTCACGCTGAATTTTTATCTGGTAAACTCAGCTGCAAAAAAAAAAAAAAATCAGCTGCAAAAAAAGTTGCAAACATATGTCGACCTTTAGTTGAACTGAAGCTAAAAGCACCTACAGTCAACGATTCGAGCAATTTGAAGCCAATGAAATGAGCTCATTTTGGTCAGAAAAATAAAAAGTTTAATACCGGCCGCTTCTTCCCGATTGATCAAACTAAGAGCCTTGGCATGCGGGGGTGCCTCACTAGCTGTGATCACAGGTCTCTATTAGTAATCACCTGATGTTTGGTAATCATATCTATTTATCAAAACGAACTCCTCATTCAGCCGAGAACTAAGCTACACCTAACCTCTGTATCACATGACCAAATGAGCTCATTTCATTGGCTAGAAGCTGCATCGAGCATAGATCGCTTTGGCCTGAGTTCACACGTTTGCAGCTGAATTTTCACCACATAAAAATTCTGTGTAAGGAATTAAACGTGTAAAAACATTTTAAAGTTCAAACTTTAATATTCAACGCAAAAAATACGGTGTTAAAAAAATTCAGTGTTTAAATTACGCTGAACAAAAAAAGTCAGATTCCAATCAGCGTTTTTCTTCTGTACGCCTGCAGGAAGCTGAGAATATTGTTATAAATAATAAACACTGTTAGTCTTTGGACACGAATACAGGAAGGAACCAGATCCCTAACCTGACCTCCAGCATATCCATCTTGGAAACCTTCCGTTGAAGTAATTTTGGGAAGGGGCGAAAATACTGAGTTAGCTGGATTGGCCTATGTTGGTGATAGACGGCCAAATAAACCAATCAGATCAATGTAACAGATGGACGATACGAACAGAGCGGCGACGAATAGGAGCCAATTGATAGATCAAACTCTTGCTGAAACTAGTCGGGAGAAGAGCAAAACATCTTTTCCTCTGAGGAGAAAAGCTTCCAGAGCAGTGTTTTGCTCTTCTTTCAGTGAAGAAAGAAATACTCTGTACTTCCCATAAAACTTGCTCTATAGCCACGCTTAACGCTAGTTTCACCGGCTGAAGCACGCCATGTTCTTTTAGACTGAACTGTGGCGCTTCTCGCTGCATCACAGATCAAACCGCTTGCCAAAGCCAACGCTGATTGGACGTTCGTTTGGTGGACGGCTCCTTGGGGCAAATTTTCTTTGCTGACGGAGAGTCTCCAGACTGATTAGCTTAGTGAAACCTTGAAAGCTGGCGAAGATCAGGATGGTCTCACTCAGCTACCAGATCCAATCAGTGGCAGCAATACATGGCTTTTATTTTTATATTAAATATACTGTGAGTGTTGGCCTTCGTGGTTAGAGCGGGTTGCAAGTACCCGGTTCGATAGCTACAGCCTCCAGTCTGGCTTTCTGAGCAAGACCTTTAACCCCCACCATGCTCCCGAGGACACGCACAATGGTAGCTCCAATGCTCCCCAAGGGGAGGGGTTAAAAGCAGAGAGGGAATTTCTCCGATGTGAGATAAAGAGATTGACATTTATCATTGGATCACATGCTTTAAAAATGAGGGCGGCATCTATGACGATACGCTGGAATTTAAAGGAAAAAAGTCGCTCATATTCAGAATTCAAACTTCTGAGAGTTCTTTAAATCTGAAATGATTCCATCCTGTTCAATAAATGATCAGTGTTTTTAATTCAGAGTAATTTTTCATGTGAATGTGCTTTACTGGAGGCATCCATGTTTGTCAAAGAGGCACTACTGCCACCTACTGGTTAGTGACATTGTCACGGTCGCGGTATCGGCTGTTGATCAAGTCCAAGTGCTGTATCTGGGGTGTTTGTCTATGGCTATTATCAAGTCATCTTGAAACATTCTTCTTCAAATGTTGGCTACATATTATGGAGCTTCTGGCAGAAGTTGATGGCAAGACCACTCCCTCTTCAGTTGGCGATCCAACGACCAACCGTCCGTGGAGGATCAGGAATCAGAAAGGTGGAAATAACTCTTTCTTTTTTCACTTTTACCCCGGTGTATTCCAGCATCCAGCTGCCTGCCATGCGCGTGGGCATTGTCAGTTTCTACTTATAGCTCCTCTGTAATTTCAGTGGTGAAGTCCTCTGGAAATCTTCAATAATTGTTGTTGATTGCAGATGTAACTCAGTAAGTTCCCATTGATTTAGCTTGGAAAGCGGGGAGAATGGCGCTAGGCTTACCGCACCGTCACGTCACTACTGGAAGATGGCAGGAGGGGAGGGGCTACTATATTTGGGGTAAAAATGGCCGCCTCCCTGTGACTCAGGGATCATACATGGAAATGAATTTTATGTTGTCTCCAGTTTCTCTCCAGTAAAACACATTTAAATGAAAAATGACTCTATGATTAAAAATTTATTAGGCTGGGATGGAATAATTTCATGTGATAAAGTACCTTCAGAAGTTTGAGCCCACAATTATAAACGGACTTTTCCTAAATTAAAAACAACTGAAATTGTTAAAATTCAAAAAAGGAAAAGCGATTAATTTTTTAAATGTTTGACAAGGGAAACATATTTTTAATTCTATTCAGTTTATTTCTATGGCTCCAGATTTCACCTCATGTCATCTCAGGTCACTTTATAGATCTAGATCAACCAGATCATCCAGTCAGATTGATTCAAAGTTTTTCTATCTAAAGGAAAACCAGCTGATTATCGACTTCATTAATCTAATATATTTAAAACACGCATCAATTGTTGTTTTTAAATCTCCATTTAGAAATAAGAATGAAAACATAATATTATAATAGTGAATAATAAAGATCATAGAATTCACTTTAATAATTCAGTTTCAAATGTTTAATTACAAATTGTATGATTTAAAATTTAAATTTAAGAAGGATGTTTAATTTTCAGCGACTCTCTGAAATTCCAGTTGTGCAAAGAGAGAATTTCGTTATTTTTAAGCTGGCCTTGAACGTCCGATCAGCAGAGATTAACGGTTCGAGGTCTAATGTGACGGATTTATCTTAATGGCAGCGGAACGCTTTGCTTAACCTCATCCAGCAGAACAAATAGAAGCTATCAGGGAGTATATCCTGAGCTAATGGACGTCTGCAGCTATGCAAATACGTTTAGAGCCACATTTCACATAATGACACGCCAATAAAACTTCTACAGAAATAAAATCTTTCCTTTATCCAAACTTCTTCAGATGATTCTGCTTTAAATTGACATTTAATGGATTCTTTACTTTTAATTCCTTTTTTTTCTAAGGTGCTTTCTGGCGGGCCCCGTACCGGGCCCTGCTCATGTTTATCTATTTATAGAAATGGCCAAACCAGAGTCACATGGTGTTTCATCCACACGCCTTTCAAATGGAGCTTTAAAATCTCTAAAACGTTTCAAAATAATTTTTTCTCAAATGCTTTTTATTTTAATAGCTGCGTAAACAAATAAAATTAGATTTAAAATTTCACCTGACATGTGTGACTCAGCGGGAGTAATGCAACAGCAGGTATTCATTTTTAGCCCCGCCCCCTAATGGCCGCCATCATTGAAAAAACTAGAGGCTCAGACCTTTCCAAGGAGGGGTCAGAGGTCATTATTGATCATTTCAGGTGATGTAATCTGCATGCGTCACATTAGCTTCTCTTTTATTCTTATTTTCTATTCAGTTTGGTGATTTTATTGGTAAATTTCAGTGAATCGACGACTAAATCAGAGGAGCAAAGACTTTGCCTCATGCTGAACAATTCTATTCAGTTTATTTCTATAGCTCCAATTCACATCATGTCATCTCAGGTCACTTTTTATAGATCCAGTTCACCAGATCATCCAGTCAGATTGATTCAAAGTTTTCTATCTAAGGAAAA
>JAGKQL010000069.1:5050894-5066076 GCA_018398635.1 Cyprinodon brontotheroides | reverse complement strand
GTGACCTGAAGTGACATGATGTGAACTGGAGCTATAGAAATAAACTGAATAGAATTCATTTGCTTTTCAAAAATGTAGAAAGGATGTTAAAAATTGACATAAAAAATAAAATTTATTTTATAACCCTTCTCTATATTAATTTTAACCAACTTTTAAGATCTAGATTTTATTTTTTAAGCCTCTGAACGTCTCCATGTTTCATTTTTTCATTCTTTGGTTTTTTCAAATGAGAGAATGAGAATTATTTTTATTAATCCCTTTGGGAAAAGTCTTTTCTTGCAGTGCACCTTTACAGAAGAGACGGAGTAAAGATAAAATATAAAATAGAATAAAATAAGTAAAATTCCGGTCTTCACATATAAAAAGTGTAAAATAAGATATAAGAATAAAATAAACATGTGTGCAGAGTATTATATTAGTTTGGTGTCCTATTGTCTTCAGTTAAAAAGGGTGATATTCCACAGATAAGGAAAGCAATGACTAAAATGACACCCTGGGTAAACGTAGCTAGCAGGTCATTAGTTGATCCTGAGCTGCCCGGCCATGTTGAAGTTTTCCATTAATAGCAGGAAGAGGCCCTGAACAAACAGCTGAGTGGATCCATGCATAAAGAGCCGGCCTGGAAAATAAGAAATAAGGTTTAAAATGATCTCTGCGTCGCTTTCAGGTCATCATTGCTTTGCTTTGAAAGCTGTTAGTATTTTCTTTACAGCGGTCGCTTTAAGATGAAGTCGTGTCTCAGTTTAGGACTTGGTCCAGACGTTAACGTGTCTCAGAGACGTGGGATTGTGGGTAATGTGTAGAAATGTTCCTCCATCACTGAGCAGAACTCTGTCGTTTTGGTCCAGAATGTTCCTCTTTCCCCCGAACTGATCCGATGTCAGCAGATCCTGACTGATGTGTAGAAATAAACCCGACTGCTGCACATTAGTCAGATGGTCCATTATTCCAAGAAACCCATCTGACCCCCGAGGGTGGAGTTCAGCTGAGGGGGGTCCAAAAAAAAAGGTGATCAAGGTTAGAATGAGTTTAAATGCTTCTGAAAATCTACAACATTTAGCATTTTTACAGCACTGTTCTTCAGGATGAATTAAACTGATTGTTTACTATCCAACATATTAAATGTACAGACGACCAACCGGCACGGAAATGTTGGGACTTCTGAAGCCAACCAATCAGAGGCAGGACAGGGTTCCTACGGGTGCTGGAAATCCTTGAAAATGCTTGAATTTTGACGTTGTGTTTTCAAGGTTTGAAAAGTGCTAATATTTTGGATGAAATGCTTGAAATTGTAACTAATTCTTTCGCAACAAATCCCTATCTAACTGAATCGTGTGTTTATTAAATGGAGAAATAAAATGTTGGAGAGCCCGAAAATGAAACCTGCTGGCTTATGTGTGACTGCGATTTGCCAGTCTATTTCCATGTGTGACTCCGCCCCCATGAAACCACTACTGAATGAAAAATACAAATTATGGATTAAACGGGGACAAACCCCCCACGAGTTGCCTCTTGTAAAGTCTGCAAAAAAGATGTGCAGCTTTTTCACAATGGGCGAGTCTGCGCTGTCGAGTCACATGAAGAGTGAGTCATAGACTTTTAAGTAAGCCAACTGAAGTAGCCTAGTACACGTTAACGTTAGCGCCTATTTGTTTACGCTAGTAACTGCTAGCTAGGAATTCACAGGCTAAGTTACTGAGTGACTGAGAGTACAGTGTTTCCCGCAGCACTATCTTGGCGAAGCGGCCGCCTCGCCAAACTCCCGCTACCGCCTCTCCAACGTTCCAAAAAAACTAAGTTTTAATTCTTTATCAGGCCCAGACCTTAAAACAGCATTGCTAACTCTACGGCTGATAATACAGAATTGCGACACCCTCTGGTTGGTTATATTACTACGCCATGGCAGAGGAGTCATTTTCTTTGATCATCCGAGGAGACGTGTGGGGGAAAAAAACATGTTCGTCGTCTTCATCATCGGTGAAATATATGTGGAAAGGGAAGTAATTAATTAAAACTGATAATAGAAAATAAATATCTGCCTCGTGTGCTCTGACAAATTAAGATAGTATTTAGTTTTATGTATTTATTTTGAACCCCCCCCTTTAAATTTTATATATCTCATTATATAACAGAGAATTAGGCCCAAGCTAGAGGATTTTAAATTATGTTTTAATGTTATCAGTATCAAGTCATAAAAATACGAGAATAAATTCATAACATTACAAGAATAAAGTTGTTTTCTTGTAATGTTTCAACTTTATTCTCGTAATAAAATAAAAAATCTCCATCCTGGCCCTAATACTCCTACATGCTCATTGCTGTATTGTTACCTGATGATAATGAGCAGATGGGGATGAAGTATTAAAGCGGTTCTAACAGATCTGTAGTTTTTACGGTATTTGAAAATGTAGTCATAAATTGTGACGGATTGAAGTAATAACATTACAAGCATAAAGTCTTAATATTGGGGAATAAAAGCGTCATAATTGTGAACTCCTGCCTCCTGCGCTGTGATTGGTCCAGTAGGTTTGGGCCAGACAGTCCAGGTCAGTCAGCTCTGGACTTTGACTAGGCCATTCTAACACCTGGATGTCTATATCTGTGAACCGTTCTATTCTAGATGGATCATCGTCTTGTTGGAAAGTAAATCTCCGTCCCAGTCTCAGGTCTGCAGACTACAGCAAGATTCTCCCAGAATCCTCCTGTTTTTGGCTCCTTCCATTTTAACCAGCTTCCCTGAAAGAAAAGCAGGCCCAGACCATGATGCTGCCACCACCGTGTCTGACATGGATGGCGTGTTCAGGGTGATGAGCTTCCATGTTTGCTGGGACTCCCAGGAAACTTTAAACTTTTTATGGATGTCTTTCAGAAATGTCTTCCTTCCATAAAGGCCAGATGTTTGAAGCATAGACTGGCTGTTGTCCAATGGACAGAGTCTCCCTCCTCAGCTCTAGATCTGTACAGTTCATCCAGAAAGATCCTGGTCCTGCATCTCTGATCAGTCTGAAGGTTCAGAGGGACGGTGGGCCTCCATAGGTCCCCAGTGGTCTGATTTTCCTTCCATTCCAATATTATCTCTGCTCAGAGCTCATTGGGATGTTTAGGATCCATCTTTAAACTTCTCCACAGTCTCAGACCTGCCTGCTGTGTTCCTTGTTCTTCATAATGCTCTCTGCGCTTTAAACAGTCGATCACAGAGCAGGAGCATTTATACAGAGACCTGATTCCAGGTGGATTCTATGGATCATCACCCATTTAGGTCAACGTTGGATCAATCATAGATCCTCAGTGGACAGAGTTTGCTGCACTTAGAGTAAAGGAGCCGATTCATTTTGCACTTACCACCCTTTGGTTTCTTACTTCTAAGTTTCAATGTCCAAGAAATTTCCCTCCACTTCCTGATTGTGCCCCACTTGTTGTTGATTCTTAAAAAAATTAAACTTAATATATCTGCGCTGAAAGCCTGAAATGTGGCAAAAGGTTGAAAAGTTGAATGATGTATGGGTCCATTCCTTCTTTGCATTGGTTCTGTGGTGAACTTCACCAGTATTTTTGGAGAATACCATCCTACCGTCAGCAGGAATGCCAGCGGCTCGATAATATGCCTTTTTCTCCACCGGAGCCCCTCCTTCTCAAAATGCGTACGAATAGAAATGATAGTGGACATATGTACTAAAGTCCTCAACAGAAACTTTAGTTTTTTGCTTTTCTCTAAAGGTACAAAGTTAACAATTCAGGTTAGCAAGGATGCTACCAATTTATTATTAAAATGGGGAGAAAAGATGTTAGAATTTGGATTTTCTAAATGACTTCCTGTCAAAACCCTTTTCTCTACAAGAAAGTGTTTTATAGCAAAGACTGCATCAGGGTCTCAGGGCTAAAAAAAAAAGTCTCTAGATTTGGCGCTAGGAGCTTTTTAGAAATCAAAGTGCTAGAGGGGTCTGAAAATGTGATAAAATATAGCGACTAAAGCGCTAAGTTGGCAACACTGCTCTTTTGCATGGTTTGTTTTAAAATGGTTTGCTGCTGTCTGTTTGGACCTTTCTGAACATGTGCAGCAAATGGACTGATCCAATATGGTGGACACTTTAGAGGGGGGCTGAGACACACTTCACATATTATTAGCGTTCTGATGGCATTTTAGCCAAATGAGTTTTTATCAAAAACAGAATTAATGTTCACTAATAAGGAATAGTTGTATTAACCAGACATGGAAACAGAGTTTTATGGGGCCTAGAGGTAAAACACCCCGCATGGGCTGAATGGAAACAACAACACAATCATTGTCAAATGTTTTACTTATCATTATGACCAGTGATTTCTGTTGACGACTTTGCTTCGTCGTTATGCAGACGATAAAATGTTGTTTCTCCAAGTCAGGAAGGCTCTGGTGATTCAGCTGGAGGAGAAATGCTTCCTGTTGTTGCTGCAATAAACACAGGGCTGAGCTGCTTCCTCCATAAGTTCAGCCTGGATGGATTTTATGGGGGAAGCAGTTCCTCTCACAGCAGTTGGGTCAATTCAGTTCAATTCAATTTTCAATTCAGTTTATTTATATAGCGCCAAATTTACAACACATGTCATCTCAAGGCACTTTACAGTTCAACCAGATCATACAGTCAAATTGATACAAAGAGTTTTCTATCTAAGGAAAACCGGTTGATTGCATTGACTCATTGACTCAAATACAATCCCCCACACTAAGCATGCTTGTAGCGACAGTGGAGAGGAAAAACTCCCTTTTAACAGGAAGAAACCTCCAGCAGAACCAGGCTCAGTGTGAGCGGCCATCTGCTGAGGCCGACTGGGGTTCAAGGAGACAGAAGCAGAGATACAAAAAGCAGCTGTAAAAGGCGGCCCGTCCAAAAAACACACAGCCAGGCAGGCGAGCTCCAAGGCAGCTCCCATGCCGGAGGACGAAGAGAGCACATCCACTCAGTCACGGTCAGAGAAACAGGACCACACTGGAAAACAGGCGATCTCCAACATCTATAAACAAGGGTGTTGATAGAAGCAGCACAGCTGATGTTTCTTTCCAGGATGACGTCACAGCCAAACAGGAACAGGCGAGGCAAAGCTACTCTGAGGAAAAGCAGAGAGAGCAGAAGGTTAGAGATTGAACTAACAGATTCTGCAGAATAGGAGAACAGAGAGAGAATGAAGCAGAATGATGAAATGGGGGTCCCTATGTCCTCCAAAAAGTCTAAGCCTATAGCAGCATAACTATAGAGATAGCTCAGGATAACCTGAGCCACCCTAACTATAACCTTTATCAAAAAGGAAAGTTTTAAGCCTGGCCTTAAAAGTAGACGAGGGTGTCTGCCTTTCACCGGACTAAAACTGGTAGTTGGTTCCACAGGAGAGGAGCCTGATAACTAAAAGATCTGCCTCCCATTCTACTTTTAGAAATTCTAGGAACCACTGAAGTAAACCTGCAGATTGAGGAAGCGAGGTGCTCTGTTAGGAACATAAGGAACAATCAGATCTCTGATATATAGATGGAGCTTGGCCATTTAAGGCTTTATATGTGAGAAGGAGGATTTTAAATTCTATTCTTGATTTAACAGGAAGCCAATGAAGAAAGCCAGGATAGAAGAGATATGATCTCTCTTTTTAATTTTCATTAGAACTCTGGCTGCAGCATTTTGGATCCAGCTGAAGGCTTTTAACTACAGTTTGTGGACTTCCTGATAGTAAAGAATTACAATAGTCCAGCCTTGAAGTAACAAATGCATGGACTAGTTTCTCAGCATCACCCCTGGACAGGATATTTCTAATTTTTGCAATGTTCCTCAGATGAAAGAAGGAAATTCTAGAAACCTCTTTTGATATGGGATTTAAATGACAGGTCCTGATCAAAAATAACACCAAGATTTTTTACTTTATTATCTGAAATCAGTTTAATCCCATCAAATGAAGTGACTGGCTAATCAGCTTCTTTTTCAGAGACTCTGGTCCAAAGACTATAACTTCTGTTTTGTCTGCATTCAGAAGCAGAAAGTTAAGAGTCATCCAGGTTTTATGTCTTCAAGACATGCCTGTAATCTATGTAATGGGTTAGCTTCATCTGGATTTATAGACAGATATAGCTGGGTATCATCAACATAACAGTGGAAATTAATCCCATGCTGTCTAATAATTCTACCAATTGGGAGCATGTATAAAGTAAAGAGAGGTGGTCCTAGCACTGATCCCTGTGGTACTCCACAGGTAACCTTTGGCGTGTTGAAGATCTATCATTAACATGAACAAACTGAATTCGATCAGATAGATAAGATTTAAAACCAGTCTAGTGCTGTTCCTTTAATTCCAACAAAATATTCAAGTCTTTCTAAAAAAAATATTATGGTCAACTGTATCAAATGCAGCACTAAGATCCAACAGGACGAGCACAGATACAAGTCCATTATCTGAGGCCATGAGAATATCATTAGTGACTTTCACCAGAGCTGTTTCAGTGCTATGATGAGCTCTAAAGCCAGACTGAAACTCTTCAAAAAAGTTCATTATGGTGGAAGTGATCGCAAACTTGTTTGGCAACTACTTTCTCAAGAATTTTGGATAAGAAAGGAAGATTGGATATAGGTCTATAATTGACCAAGTCATCTGGGTCAAGAGGCGGTTTCTTAAGCAGAGGTTTAATTACAGCAACCTTAAAAGCTTTAGGTACATATCCCTGTAACAGAGATAGATTAATCACATCTAAAATGGAGGAGGAGATCAAAGGGAATACCTCCTTAAATAACCTGGTTGGAACTGGATCTAACATACAAGTTGAAGGCTTAGATGAAGACAATAATTTTGCTAATTCAGAGAGTTCAACTGGATCAAAGCAGTCTAAACCGGTTCAGATTCCATGACTACCTCAGGTACAATCGCGGATAGAGGAGTGCTTATGATCTTATTTTTAATAAAGATCAATCTTATTTATAAAAGAATCCCATAAAATCATTGCTGCTAAGAGCAGGTGGAATGGAGCGGTTCAACAGAGCTATGGCTCTGGGTGAGTTTAACAACTGTATTAAAAGAAATCTAGGATTATTCTTATTCTCCTCTATTAATGAGGAGAAGTATGCTACTCTTGCTTTACAAAGGGTCCTCTTATACAGCAGTAAACCATTTTTCCAGACTAGGAAGGACTCTCGCAGGCCTGTGGAGCGATATTTTCTCTCCAGTTTCCTAGCATTTTGCTTCAAAGTGCGCAGCTCTGCATTAAACCAAGGAGCAAGCTTTCTATTTTTAGCGGTTTTCATTTTCAAAGGAGCTGCGTTGTCTAAGGCAATCACGCAGAGAACTAGCAACCCCATCAACAAAATCATCAACCTGTGAAGGGGAATAAGCTAAGCTTTTGCACTCTGCAGCACTGCTCAGTGACACAGAGGAGAGAAAGTGAAGCAGATTCTTTAAAATTTATAACTGCACTATCTGATAAAGATCTACTAAAATTGAACCTTCTTTTGGGGAGGAGAACTCTGTTAAAGTAATCCTGAAGGTTATTAGAAAGTGGTCAGAGAGGACAGGGTTGTGAGGAAATACTGTTATTTCTTCACATTCTATATGCCGTATGTCAGCACAAGATCAAAGTATGAAGATGAGAATGCGTGGGACTATTCACATTTTGAACAAAGCCAATAGTGTCTAAGATAGCATTAAAGGCTGCTCTTAAGCTATCGCCTTCAATGTCAGCATGGATGTTAAAATCTCCCACTATGATGACCCTGTCAGTATTTAATACCAAATCAGAAAGGAACTCTGAAAACTCATCTAAAAATTCAGAGTAAGGACCTGGTGGGCGATACAAAGTTACAAAAAGAAGAGGTTTTCTTGCCTTGAAATTTGGATCAGGGAAATTAAGGGGTTAAATGTTCAAAGAGTTGTAGGTATTAATTGTTTTGGGAGTAATCAGTAAGTCAGACTGGAAGATTGTTGCTACTCCTCCTCCTCGCCCAGAACTTCTGGGTATGTGAAAATTTAAATAGCTTGAAGGAGTTGCCTCATTTATGCTCACATAATCCTCTTGCTGCAGCCAGGTTTCTGTAAGGCAAAACAAGTCAATGTGATTATCACAAATCAAGTCATTAACTAGTAGACTTTTAGATTATAGATTATAGATGTAGCACCATTTCCCACCCCGTGTTGTCTCAGAGAAGCGATTCAGTCACGTCACACAGATCCATTCCTCGCCCAGAACAGACATCTCAGCTGAGTTTGGTTATCATCTGGAGTTCATTTTGAAATTCATATTTCTTGAACTCTTCAATCTCAGGACATGTGGCCGACAACTGGAACTTTGATCCTAATCAAAGATTGTTAATCCCAAAGAAAAGTGAAAGGTCATAACTCACAGGATTGTTTGTCTTCATCTAGTTGTTGTAGACATTGATTGGTAAAGGAAGGAAGGATCTGTTTGAAGTCTGATTGAAGTTCAGACACAACTGACTTTTAGAGAATCTGCAGCATCCTTTACAAACACTGAAGGACGTAGAGGTCCTGTCTGCTCTGTCACAGTTGGGTCTCCTTTCCAGTGTGTTGTCCAGGGAAACACAAAGGTATTTATACTCCTCTACCGACTCCACTTCTTCTACCACGTTGCTACAGCATATGACTTGTTCATCCAGGAGTGCTTCCTATATTAGAGAAACATAGAAAGTTAATGGCAGTAGAACATCCTGTTGTGGCATCATCTATGCCATAAACATGGCTGAAGCCGAGTTTTTGCCTTTTTCAGGTCAATTCTCTAGTTGTGACCCCTTTAGCCACACTGGCTCGGTGCGGTTACCAGCGGCCGGAGACCGCAGACATCCCCGCACACCCCTCTCTTTTCACACGCCCTTTTGACTTCGATTAGCGGTGCGGCTCCGGCAGGCACAGGGTCTGTAGATTTAACTTCAGCGAGAACAGAAGTTCACTTCATGAGTTCACCTAACTTCACGCATTGATAACACGGCCCAAATAAGGATATTTGCAAGAGCTTGTTCTTGCGGAGGGCTCCGACGCGTCGCAAGGATAGCTTTTCTTCGCGGGAATTTTCTCCATGCGCCGAGTGTCTCGTAACCGCCGCCTTGAGACAGCCTGCAGCAGCCGGTGAGAGGGTTACGCTCTTTTAATGACTTGGAATCACTGCTGCGCACCCGCCGCATCAAGCGGTAAGACCGAGTTTGGTGGTGAGCCTGGGCTGAGTTTCAGCCTCATAGGTGCTTCGTGCATCGCGTAGTATACAGAGGGGTAACGAGGGTGCAATCAGCCTCTTACAAACCACCTCCCGATCAGGAATCGTAAGGTTGGGAGAAATCAAACACGTTTGAAAGAGTCAGTCGGTCTTCTTAAGGTGTCGGTGGGTAAATCCTGCTGTTGAAGCAGAGCTATGAGCCGATTTACCAGAACCTCGAGCACTGAGCTTGAGCAAACAAAGGAATTCTTCTTCTTTTTTCCAGATTGATATGAGTCCGACCAGCGCCATCTCTCAGCACTGAGTCCGACCTGTGTTTTTTTTTACATACAGGTTGAGCAGTTAGATCGCATCAGAACATCTGGCCATACAGTGGAAGAACATACATAGTAAGATGAGACCTTTTAAACTCTGTGGATTCATCGTACAATGTGAGCTGTACCTGAGTACAACAACTGAAAATATTGTACAGTGAATACCCGGCTTAAGCAGATGAGCTCTGGGACAGTTTTCAACTCTAGCGGATGAAGGAGAGCATATCTAGGTAGTTACAGTTAAATATAAGCCTACAGATCTGTTTACAGGTGGTAAAGATTCCCCACAAGCACTTTAACAACTGTATCTAGCAAGTTTCGTCAGCCTTTTTTTGTTTGTTTTTCAGCAAAGGCAACTTTGCTAAACTGAGTTTTGCTGTTTTCTGAAGATGTTTCAACACCTTTTCATGTCATTTCCATTTGTCCCACAGAAAGACCTACCCGTGGTTCTCCTGGGTGCTTCAATTCCATTGTTTTGTATGAGTTTTGTATTTGGCCATTTGAATCATAAGTGTTCTTGTGTTCTTCTGAATGAGTAGGGACTGAAAGGACCCAACTGTAAATGCTTGAAAGCTAAAACTGTAATCCCATCCCTCTGTTCCGTGGTGACTTTTCTCGTTCCTTCAGCCCTTTTCAAACCATCTGTCCTCTGTGTCTAGAATCTGAGCGTTATCGTTATCAGAGGTTTGTCCTTTCTTCTTAAGGTGCAAGTATACACCTAAATCTTGCTCAATGGACAAGACCAGTCCTGGAGCAGCCATTCAGAATGGCCTTTCCGAGTCAAATGTCCGCTGAATGGCAGGCAACTTCCTGGCATTGGAGTGATCCCCTCCTTCTCTTGGGTGTGCATATTTTATTACTCTAATTTCACCCTTTTACTGATTAACAGGGTCTTACCAGGAGATTATGCTTCTCTTCAGATCTTAATGTCCACAAATTATGACAGAAAGAATATTTTAGTACAAAGATTGATGTTTAAAAAAGGAATCTTAAGGAAACGGCCATCAAGAAAAGACCCATCAAGGAAAGTGGGGGAATTTTCAATGGCTACTACTGCAAGGGAGTATTTATAGTAAAGAAAAGCAGAGGGCAATCAAAACTTCTACCCAGTTGCACCAAGGCAAGAAAATGGCCACATAACAGCCTTGGGTCCTTCAGAACACAATAATCAACTATATTGACAGTGAACTGTGCCTTTTTGGCTGCGATAGTAATGTTACTAATCCAAATCATAATCCGTACCGAGCAAAGAATATATTCTATTTACCACAACGTACCTGGTATGAAGTGTGCCCTGCAGAGAGAGCGTGTTAATGATTGTTTTTGTCTGGTCCCCTCGTTTTATTGCGTTTACCTGCAGCTGCCAATTGGTGGCTCAAGTCAGCAGGCTTAGGAGTCTGAAGGCTACCAGCCTTCGTGAACATTGTCTCCTCTTAATACTGGACAGGAAGGCGGGAATATTCCTGTGTGTGGATGCAGTTTCCCCACCAACTTTGTGAATAATAACATATATCTGTAGAGTGAAACATTCAGAACACATATTTGTTGCAGCTTTTCATGGACTTGATTGTTTCTGGTCCCTACTAATTTATCTGTGTCTTTGTTTCTAGGGTGACGGCAGCCGGCAGAGATGGCCATTTATGGGCGAGATAACCCAAGGATGTGAAAATGACGACCAGTTTTCCTGATGGATCTCTGAACAAATGAACTTTTTCATGAACATAGCTTCCTCCCCCCCAATGTCCTCCAACAGTGAAGAGTTTCCAATCATTAGCACCACTATGCCCCAGGATGTTGTTAGCTCCTCCTCTCCTGCTCCCTCTTCTCCTCCTGCTTCATCCTGCAGTATCAATGAATCCTATAAGTACATCTTCCTCCCCATATGTTACTCGTTCACTTTCCTATTCAGCATCACCCTGAACTCTGTTATCCTCTACCGTTCCTTCCGTCAAACGAAGCGCTGGAATGCCTCCCTCATATACATGGTCAACCTGGCCTCCACAGACTTCATGTATGGACTGTCTTTGCCATTTCTTGTGGCTAGTTATATAATGCATGACCGCTGGGTCTTTGGGGACTTCATGTGCCGCCTGGTCCGCTTCCTCTTCTACTTTAATCTCTATTGCTCCATCTTCTTCCTCACTTGCATCTCTGTTCACAGATACCTCGGCATCTGCCACCCAATGAAAGTGATCACACTAGAGACCAAGAAAGCTGTCAAGAACACTTGCATTTTGGTCTGGATTGTAGTGTTTGCTTTGACTTGCCCTATTTTCCGGTTTGCTCAGACTGGGCACATTACCAAAATGGCTGGAACATGGACCAGTGCAACCACCACTATTTACAATGGGAGCCATGATGCATCGTCTGTAAAAGGCAACAACAGCTACAATAACCTGGAATCACTTATTGTGGGATACCAGAACTGTTGGGACGATGCCATAGACAAAGAGTTTCTTCACTATGTACCCTATGGAATCATTCTACATTTACTGGGCTTTTTTGTGCCATTTTCCATAATTGCTTGGTGTTACTCTCAAGTAGTACTTACCATATTTAAGACCTTGAAATCTCGACCCTCTTCCCGCAAAGGACCAAGAAATGGAGACTGCAACGTTGCGGAGAGAAGAGGTAGAAGCGGCTCTTCACTTGTTGGGAGAGAAAGCAATGGTGTATTGGGGGCGATAGGGAAGGATGATGAGATAACAGTTTTCCTCGGTGCTCACTCTCCATATGCAAGTCGCAGACGTAAATCTATCAGGACTATCATCACCATCACCCTGCTCTTTGCTCTATGTTTTTTCCCCTTCCACGTTACTAGAACCATCTTTCTCTTGCTGAAGGTGGCTAAGAGAGTCCCCTGTCAAACCATGACAACAGTATCCATGTGCTACAAGATCACACGGCCTCTAGCTTCCTTCAATGCTTGGCTCAATGCTCTTCTGTACTTCCTGACTAAAGACAAGGTGGGGGCTCACTGCTGTCCAGTTGCAAAATCCTCAAGTCAACAACAATCGAGACTTATACTGCCACTGAGGACGATGGGGAGGACAGAGAGTCCAATCAAGGAAACAATAGGAGACCAGATTATCAATGAACGAAAGTAAGAATGTAACAGCCTAAGATGGACCGCTACAGTGAGGAAAATAAGTACACCCTGCTATTTCGCAAGTTCTTCCACTTAGAAATAATGGAGAGATCTGAAAGTGTCACCATACGTGCATGTCCACTGAGATAGACATAATCTAAAATAAAAAATCCAGAAATCACAATGTATGAATTTTTTTTAGCTATTTATTGGTAAGATACAGCTGCAGATAAGTATCTGAACAGCTTAGAATATTTGGTACAGTAACCTTCCAGAGGTCAAACGTTTCCTGTAGTTTTTTACCAGGTTTGCACACACTGCAGGAGGGATTTTGGCCCACTCCTCCGGACAGATCTTTTCTAGATGTTTCAGGTTTTTGGGCTTTTGCTGAGAAACACTGAGGTTGAGCTCCTTCCAAAGATTCTCTATTGAGTTTAGGTCTGGAGTCTGGCTAGGCCATGCCAGAACCTTGATCAAATTCTTCCAGAGCTGCACCTTGGTTATCCTGGCTGTTTGTTTCGGGTCATTGTGATGCTGGAAGACCCAGCCTCCACCCATCTTCAGTGCCCTAACTAATAGGAAGGGGGTTGCTCCCCAAAATCTGGCAATACATGGCCCCGGTCATCCTCTCCTTAATACAGTGCGGTCACCATGTCGCATGATGCTACCACCCCCATGCTTCACAGTAGGGATGGTGTTATGTGGTGGAATTATGACCACATGATTTTTCCCATGACTCCTCTGGATCATCCAGATGCTCATTAACTGCCGATGAGCCTTAAAATACGCTGATTTAAGCAAAGGGACCTTCCATGCCATGCATGATTTCAAATCATGACGTCTTTGTGTGTAACCATGGAAACAGTGGTCCCAGCCCAGGTCATTGACCAGCTCCTCCCGTGTAGTTCTTGGCTGATTTCTCACCTTTCTAGGGATCATTGAGACCCCACCAGGTGAGACCTTCCATGGAGCCCCAGTCTGAGGGAGATTGACACTCATGTTTAGCTTCTTCCATCTAATGATTGCTCCAACAGTGGAGCTTTTTCCACCAAGCTGCTTGACAATTGGTCTACAATTTAGTCTGTATTGTCTTTAGACAGCTCTTTGGACCATGTTAGTGGTTGGATTCTTAATGATTGTATGGGATGGACAGGTGTCTTTATGTAGCTAACGACCTTAAACAGGTGCATCTAATTTAGGATAATAAATGGAGTTGGACATTTTGAAGGCAGACTTACAGGACTTTGAGGGTGAGAATTCCAGCTGATAGACAGGTGGTTGAATACTTAGTAGCAGCTGAATCATACAAATAAATAGTTAAGAAGTGAGAGAACTTCCAAAATGTTCAAATACTTATTTTCCGCACTGTACATATCCCATAGGGGGGGGCTGTTTTGTCGGTTAGCGGTGAACCGTCCCGTGTGTCTCCTCATTAGCTAAGATTATTATAAAAACAAGCACAACCTAAAGGTTATGACGCTAATATCTACAAAAGTAACATCTCACCTTCCTTCTGTACCTCTTTTCTATCCTGTGACAAAGAAATTGTGAAAATGTTTTGAACACAAATATTGAGACTATTACTCAAAGGTGTCGTGGGTGATAGTTTTTTGAAAATGTCTTTAATAAATGTCAAGTTTTGAATAACTGCAACTGCAAAAGACCGTTTAACCAATACTTTGCCTGCATTCAAGTCCCAATACGGTGATTAGTGTAGATCAGGGATGTCACAATCCAGTCTCCTTTGCAGGACTCTGGAGAACTGAATCCACCTGTCAAACTAAATCCTCTTTCCCACTGAAAGTATCGGGTTAACGCTTATTTTTCAAACATTAGACAAGCTGCTAGCAATTAGCATTTAGCTCTCTTCCCGCAGCCATGAAAAGCTGGCCTAACACCTCCCTGCTGCATGGCCTCTGCCCCTTCCCACCGCTGCACCTGGTGACATCATCATGCTGGGTTAGCGATGATGATGTCTCCAGTGCGACAGAAATCAGGGAAGTAAACAATGGAGAACAAGGGCGTGGTTGGTGTACTTTATTGTTTCGCTCTATTATCTGTCTGAATCCCTCTCACCAGAGCTGCTCCATGTTTATCGAATGTAAACAGAGCTGTTTCTGCTTGTTAGATCAGAACTGACTAGCGCGGTTTGTTGACGTCCATACGATGTGTTCAATGGTAATACGTAATTCAGCGGATCGACCCGACTCTGGAGTTCCCAGAGTGTTACCAACTCTGGTGTTAAGTGGGCGTCTTGCAGAGTCGTTTGAGCCAAATCAAATCATTCTGGCTAAAAACATGTAAATAAATGAATTCTTTATCAGACAATATTGACACAAAATTTTTTAAAAAGTTTAAATTTCTATTTAAAAAATCCTGCCTTAAAATCTGTTACTTTCCGGCGTGCGGTTATCTTCTGCAGGCCAGTTAGTTCTACGTCAGCCTGAACACCTAAATTCGAGCCAATCATATATCAGCGGTTATCTCTGTCAATCAAATGTTTTCAGTCATAGCATCTTGATTCATATGTAGCTAATAATATACGCAACGTTTGAAACCAGAATCCTTTCCTTTCCCATTGGAGTTCCGTCCCAGTGTTCACCGGGATGGA
>JAGKQL010000069.1:5027412-5038711 GCA_018398635.1 Cyprinodon brontotheroides | reverse complement strand
ACTGCGGGAATACTACTGAAGCGGCCACTGCGGAGGCGCCGCTACTGCGAATATTGCACTGCCGGAGAATATTCTGCGGGAGCCATTTACTGCCGGCGGCCATTACTGCGGCTGACCATTACTGCGGAGGCCGCTACCGGAGCTGCAGTGTACTCACCGGAGGCCGATTACTGCGGAGAATATTTACTGCGGAGAGCCGCGGGAATATTACTGCGAATATTCCTACCGTGACCATTACTGCCCGGCGGCCATTACTGCCCGGCGGCCATTGCCGAATATTCTGCGGAGGCCATTGCTGCAGGCCTGCGAATACATTACCTCTACGGCCATTTTTGCACTGCCACGGCCGTACTGCGGCTGACCTGACTACTGCAAAATAATCACTGCAAAACTATTCTGCGCCATGACGGAGCAGATCTGTCATGTCACAATGGTGATAAAAATTTACTCCAATTAAAATTTTATGGACTGGTTTTATTTTGCATTATTGAGTTAAAAGAAAAAGCATGTTTGTTTGAAAAAGAGGTTTTGAAAGAATCTATGCAGTAATTTAAACCTTTTATTTTTGTACGGATACTAATTTAAGAGGAAAAATTTCAGTTTGGTCTTTTTTATAAATAAAATGGAGGGCGACACAGATGTATAACTGGTTGATGATAAGGATCGTGCTTCTGGTGCAGGCGGGTCTTTATGTGGTCAGACAGATCAACAAACCCAGCGGCCATATTTACTCAGAAACCAGGACGTTTTCCTGATCTCTGCTGAATCTGGACTATGAACAGATTTACGTCACAGTTTGTCTCACCGACTCCAAAGAACAGCGGGCAGGTGAAGATGGCAGTCAAGGGGCCGGCGCACGGCACCAGCATGGGCAGCATGCAGGCTCTGAACACCAGCTCCTCCGTCAGCGGCGCCACCACCTGGTTCCTCAGCCAGCGCATGTCGCTGAAGCACAGCGTCCAGAAGCAGGGGTCTGGGGGAGGGGGGGTTATTAACGTTATTAAAGTACAATCCTGTCAAACAGCAGCAGAAATAAACCAGAGTTCTTAGAAGCAGCTGCAGCCAAAAAACGCTTCAGATGGTCTTTTATCATTAGTAACTAATTATAATTAGTAACTATCTTTAGTAACTAATTAATAACTAATCCTGCAGCAGGTTTAATGCTCTTGATACCAGAACCAACAGGAAGAACATGCAGCCACTGTCACCAAAATAAAAGCCTCCAAACCTTCAGAATAAATTATATCCCAAAAAGATGTAGAGCTTCTAGTTTAGCAGACTGTAGATTAACTCACGTATTCTAATCAGAATCTGAGTTTGAAAAACAGTGAAATATTCAAATGTGCTTTATTTTGAAAAAAAAAAAACAACCCCAGCACTTCCTGCAGTGCAGCTAACAGGTGGCTAAAGCTAGCTGCTCTGAGCAGAGAAGGACGCCTGGTTAGAGACGACCTGGTGACTTTATGCTGAGTTCAGGGACTTGCAGTGAAAGCAGCAGTCGTCTCATTTTTACTGCTTCCCTCAGCGCCGTCTGTCAGGCAGCTCAGGGTTCTGCCTCGACTCAGAGCAGAGAGAGCAGAGGAGACCTGCTGAGGTTAGACTGAAGCTGCTAATGATTCAGGCCTGAATTACAAAGCAGGATAGAAATATTACGGAAATATTCTTATAATCTGGGTTTGCATTAAAATATTTAGCTGATCATCGCTCCACCTGGATCACAGACGCTCCGCTAATCCCGCTGACTACGTCTGTCTGGTTAAATTAGACGCCTGCAGGGAGGATTCAAGGAACAGAGAAATCGTTGTGGACTATTTCATAAAGGAAGGTTAACTTATGTCGCATTTTAACATCAGATATTTAGTTAATTATAATAGTTTCCCACCGACCAATGAGAACGAAGGGCGGGTCTTTGATTTGCCTCTGATTGTGTTCAGGATGATGGAGCTCCAGCCTAGGGCTAACAGAGAGGAAGGTCTGCAGGTTTCCTCCAACATCAGTCTGTTTACAGACCAAAGACTGAGGGCTGCTGACTGAGTGCTGAGATGAACTACTTCAGGTTTTCAGGTTTATTCTGCAGGAACTGTTCCAGTTCAGTTTCTGCTGTGAACTTTGACCCTGGATCTGGTTTTAATGTTTGTTTGATGCCAAACTGAAGCTTCCAGGCGTCTGAAGTTAAGACTTGATCCTAGTTTAGAAGCAGCAAATGATACTTGCTTGCTGCGCTAACATGACACGCTAAGATGATGCACTAACATGATGACCTAAAATGCTAGGCTAACATGCTGGACTAGCATGCAGCACTAACATGCTGCGCGAGCATGGTGTGCTAACATGCAGCGTGAGCATGGTTTGCTAACATGCTGCATTAGCATGGTGTGCTAACGCTGGCCAGCGAGCATGGTAAATTACTTACGCTTTGCTTTCTTGTAGGCATAGTAATGCTGCTTTGCTAAGGTAATGCTAACATACTTTCTTGAAGCATGGTATGTAACTATCGCTGCATTAGCATATTTATTACTTCTTTTATGCAAGCAACGCGTTATTACTTTTTCTTTCTCCTCTGGCCTTGAAGCATGGTGTGCTAACATGCTGCATTAGCATGTTGTGCTAACAACGCTAGCGGAACGCTAAAGATGTACTAACATGCCATGACTTGCGTGCTAATACAGCGAGCGCTGGTATTAATGCACTAACTTTATCCCAGCGAGCATGGTATTATGCTGCACTAACATGGTGTACTAACATGCTGCTGGAGCGCTGAATTATTGCCCATCACTGGGCATGGCGTGCTAACATGCCTGCTTGGCGAGAATGGCGTGCTTGTACTGCTGGAGCAGCAAATTGTGCTATAATCCCTGCATTAACATGGTGCTAACATGCTGCACTAACATGGTGTGCTAACGCTGCTGCACACCCAGCATACACTGCTAACATCGCATTAGCATGGGTGTGCTTTGTCTGGCCTTGAAACGGGCGTGCAGCGAGCATGGTGTGCTAACATGCTGCATTAGCATGGTGTGCTAACATCCTGCATTAGCATGGTGTGCTAACATGCAGCGCGAGCATGGAAGGAGGAGAGTTATCTTTCAACAAAGCTTCAGTTTGCTTCTTTATCTTTTCCTGCAGGAACTGCGATGTCGTCCCCACAGTCTGAGGCGAGAATGGTGTGCTAACATGCTGCTGGAGCATGGTGTGCTAACATGCAGCGTGAGCATTATGTGCTAACATGTTTCACAAGAATGGTGTGCTAACATGCTGCGCGAGAATGGTGTGCTAACATGCTGCTGGAGCATGGTGTGCTAACATTCGCACTAGCATGCCTCACTAACATGGTGTGCTAACATGCAGCGTGAGCATGGTGTGCTAACATGCTGCACTAGCATGCCTCACTAACATGGTGTGCTAACATGCAGCGGGAGCATGGTGTGCTATCATGCTGTACTAACATGGTGTGCTAACATGCTGCGTGAGCATGGTGTGCCAACATGCAGCGTGAGCATGGTGTGCTAACATGCTGCACTAGCATGCCTCACTAACATGGTGTGCTAACATGCAGCGGGAGCATGGTGTGCTATCATGCTGTACTAACATGGTGTGCTAACATGCTGCGTGAGCATGGTGTGCTAACATACTGCGTGAGCATGATGTGCTAACATGCAGCGTGAGCATTATGTGCTAACATGTTTCACAAGAATGGTGTGCTAACATGCTGCGCGAGAATGGTGTGCTAACATGCAGCTGGAGCATGGTGTGCTAACATGCAGCGTGAGCATTATGTGCTAACATGCTTCGCGAGAATGGTGTGCTAACATGCTGCTGGAGCATGGTGTGCTAACATTTGCACTAGCATGCCTCACTAACATGGTGTGCTAACATGCAGCGTGAGCATGGTGTGCTAACATGCAGTCGCGAGCATGGTGTGCTAACACGCAGCGTGAGCTGGTGTGCTAACATGCTGCACTAGCATGGTGTGCTAACACGCAGCGTGAGCATGGTGTGCTAACATGCTGCGTGAGCATGGTGTGCTAACACGCAGCGTGAGCATGGTGTACTAACATGCCGCACTAACATGGTGTGCTAAGATTCCGGGCTAACATGCTGCATGTGCATGGTGTGCTAGCATGCTGCACTAACATGGTGTGCTAACATGCAGCGTGTGCATGGTGTGCTAGCATGCTGCACTAACATGGTGTGCTAGCATGCTGGACTAACATGGTGTGCTAAGATTCCGAGCTAACATGCTGCTATAACACCCTGCTGCAGCTCTGTTGTGTTTTCTCCTTAAATTGGTGGATTAAAGTTTCCAAAAACAGAAGAAGAGGATGAAGAACCAGAATCCCCATGACTCACCGAGCGCCACGCCGATCCCGTCCATCAAGCTCCAGGGACAGTCCATGGCGAGCTGCATGAGCGGGCCGAGAAACAGGACCTACAGAACCGCAGGAGTTCAGTTTGATACACAGAATAACAGACTGGATCATTTCTACGAACCGAGTCGGATCTGAAAACAGGTCTGAAGGATATAGAAAAAATTTAAACTGCTTTAATGTAAGACACCAAAGACGTATGTTTAAGTTTCTTTTAAAAACAACCATTAAAGCTGTTTACAGGGAGAAAAGTCAGTCTAATTAATAAACCAAATGTTCCATTAAACTGTAAAACACAACATTAAATAATAAAATTAAATCCAATTTAATAAATATTTTCAAATAAATTTAAATTAAATGCTAACGACATGCTAGCAGCAATGCTAGCTGGCCCTGCCTGGTCAGGCAGCAGTTCGGCTAAAGCCGCTAAACCACCTCCTTCTCTGAGGTTAGTGAGCAGGTAAACCTGCGTCTCCTCTGACTTCAGAAAATGTCAAACCTTTTCTTTTATTAACTGGAGGGCGTCCTCCATTTTAGCCACAGATTAATATCTGCTTATTACATTCGACTTGAGATCAAACAAACATTTAAAGACAAAAGTCTTTTTTTAAGGTTTTTTTTTTTCTTTGATTTGAGTCACTTAGACTATTAACCAACAAAATATCATGATTATGGGTTAAAACAAGAAAAAAAAGCTGCTTTCATGCATCTAACGAGCATCGAATCAACCGTATTTTCAGGACTATAGAGCGCACCTCATTTTGAGCCACACCGGGCTACAAAGCCGTCTGCGTGTGTCGCAGTGAACTCAGATAAATAAAGTTCACAAGCTTTTTGGTTGTGGAAAGGAAATGATTCTGACATTTAAATATGATGATTTCCCATGGATTTAAGCCGCTGATATCTACTGAACTGTTTCCCATCCAACCTATAGGGGGAGCTGTACATATAGGCCCTGGAGTAGGGAGGAAGAAAGATGCTAGCTCCTGTTAGCTTGTTAGCTGGCAGCAGTTAGAGCTTCTCCTGAAAGTTGGAGCTCTTTATTTCAGCTCAGCAGGAGTTGATCTCAGTCTCTTCATTGGTTCAGCAGCTTTAATGCAGCAATTAATGCCCTGCTGCATTTATTACGTAACATGTTGAGCTAAAAGAAAATTAGCCTCTTTCATATCTAACATTGACCTCCTCCTCTGGCTGTCGGGAAAAATCCCCAGAAAAGCTGCAGCGTCTAAAAATAAACCGCATGGATCATAAGCGTGGGAAAAAAGCAGCGGCTCATAGTCTGGAAATCATCATACGGCAATCATCTGATTTCATTAGCAGATCCATAATTAAAGGCAAATACTTTATTTTTAGATGAGTTAAGATTAGATTTAATTTCTCACAGACCAGCGGCCATCAGGATGATGCAACATTTGACTTTAAACCAGAGCTGATTACAGTTACTTTCATTACAAGAAAACAAAAAACTAATAAAATTCAGGATTGTTTTCAATCTAACCAGCATTTAAATTCTTTTTCCTTTTCAACGACTCACTAAATGAATGAAGTTCACTATGATAAAAGGTGAATATTTTAGTGTTTTGGACGAACAAAGCAAACGGAGCAGGAAGTAGGCGGGGACCTTCTCACCATGGTGAGCAGCAGAGGAAGGACGATGGCAGGGATGAAACCTTCCAGCCGGATCCCCAGGAGAGAAAACAGCGGCGCTGCAGTCTGAGGAGCAAACATGGGAGACTGACGCTGAGCACAGAGCTATGATGCATAGATTTTAACCAACAGGATGTATGTATATAATAAATATGCAGATATTTATCTAATTATAATCCATTTCTACAGTTTCTGCTGCCCAGCATCATGATGAGGGATAATAAGGCGCATTTAGTGACGCGTTTCCAAAGATGATGAAGTTGGAAGATCTGAGCTTTTACAGCTCGGCGCGTCGACCAATCAGAGGCTGATCTGGAGCTTCCAGGCCGTGATCTCTGCTCCCACAGAGCCGTCAGCAGAAAACCATCAAAATTAGTGACATAAAAAGCTGTGAGAATGAATGTTTATGTTGGTGGAACAGTGAGAGCGCTCCGATCACTTCACTGGACGGTATATTCTGCTTTTAATTCACATCTAACGCTTCTATTCCCTTCCAGCAGCTAAGAACAGTGAATCTCCTCTCATTGGTCGGTCTGAGGACGCTGTGATTACTTTTTCTTTAATTTCTGTCTCTGGGACCCAAGAACTGAAACAATTTTCCACATTTGAAAGATGAGGAAAAGTTGTTAAAAATAGATTAAAGCCGAACTTCCTGAGTCTGAGTCTGTGCAGCTTCTGAAACCAGAAGTCCGTCCTCGTGTTCTATTCACTAGAACACGAGGACGGACTTGTTTCCTCACCAAGTCTGTTCTTGACTAGAACCCAGGAAAGCCTAGACTCTTGGAGAACGGGAGCACGCAGCATAAACCTGGGTCAACTGGAACAGAAGCGTACTGATGACATCACCACATTAAAAGCTCGTATGGAGCTGCATTTCACCTCCTGTTATTAATATTCTCTAGATAATTATAAATTATGACTTTTCTCGTTTATTGGGGGAATAATGATGAACACAGTCAGATTTTTTTGCCAAATAAAACAATCAAACATCCATCAGAACCAGCGGTCATTCACACACGGCTATACAGAGAGAGGGCTGCTTCAGACAGCTAACGTTAGCCCTCCCTGGCCGCTGCAGACGGGCTAACGTTAGCCCTCCCTGGCCTTTGCAGACGGGCTAACGTTAGCCCTCCCTGGCCTTTGCAGACGGGCTAACGTTAGCCCTCCCTGGCCGCTGCAGACGGGCTAACGTTAGCCCTCGCTGGCCGCTGCAGACGGGCTAACGTTAGCCCTCCCTGGCCGCTGCAGACGGGCTAACGTTAGCCCTCCCTGGCCGCTGCAGACGGGCTAACGTTAGCCCTCCCTGGCCGCTGCAGACGGGCTAACGTTAGCCCTCCCTGGCCGCTGCAGACGGGCTAACGTTAGCCCTCCCTGGCCGCTGCAGACGGGCTAACGTTAGCCCTCCCTGGCCACTGCAGACGGGCTAACGTTAGCCCTCCCTGGCAGCTGCAGACGGGCTAGAGTTAGCCCCGGCTGCTAACGTGTGCTGCAGATGTGCTAACATTAACTTAAATTATGTATTAAATCAGTAAATGTTCCATATAGTGAAGCTTAAAGTATAATATTTTCGTCTCTAATGATCTTAAAATGTACTTTTATTGAACAACAGCAACAGAATAGAGACATTTTTTCCCCCCTGTCCGATTAGCAGATTTTATGTTTTGTATTTTCCCTTAAAGCGGACGTGTTTAACTTTGCAATCACGTCTCTCTTCCTATTAAATCCATGAATGATGATCCTTTGACCATCAAACAAACGACCTCGTCCAATCAGGACCTTCCAGGACAGTTAGGGTCTGTTTAGTAGTGGCCATTAGGCTTTCTGTGGCTCTGCCAGCAGGTGGCGCCATTCGGCTCCTGGTGCTGGAATCTAAACCTCATCAGGACGAACGCTTGGAGTTTACGACCTGATTATATCAGGATCAGAGAATAATAACATCAATCTGAGTCTTCAACCATTTTTTCGGCTCATCGCAGCAAATTAATCAAAGCGGCTCTCTTCGTTGCGTCTGTCATCGTGCACAGTAAACCTTCCGCACGCGCTTCGCTCAGCGCGTTGGTGCCCATTTTAAAACTGAAGTTCCTGTAAAACACGGTGACATCAAAGCCAAAGTGATGCTGGGGGGTTGGATGTGAAACTCACCCTGACGGCTGTGAATTCTCTCCAGCACCAGACAAACAGAGGCGAGAGGCCCGACACGATCAGGACGCTGGTGAAGCGCCTCTTTATCACCGCAGGATGATCCCTGCAGACAGAGAGAGGCCGTCATGGCGCCAGCTGACCACCGGGGGCATCGTTAGACAGGCAGTCCTATGAGCAGGTGATCAGCTCTATGACCTCTAACCGTGACCGCCGTCAGCAGACCTTCATCTCTCCTCCTCATCCTCACTAACGCCTCTCAGCTTCTGCTCTGTTTTACGTCCTTCACATTCTTACAGCGGAAAAACGTTTAAGAAAAACTTTTTCTTTTTTTACCTGCTTAAAAATGTTAAAAGTATCGATGGATTTATTTGAAAAAAAAAAATTTCAAAATAAAAAATAACATTTCAAATTTGTTACAAAAAAAATGAAATTTAAATAAATTATAAGGAATCTGAAAAAAAAAATTAAAGTTAGAATATCCATTATTTAGCTTCAGAGACATTTCTATTTCCCACGGCTCCTGAATGCAGCAGCTGGGTGTATGTTATAGAGGCCCCTAAAGTGTCAGTCATCCTCCCCTGTTATCTAAGCCCCGCCCCCACACTGAGGGACCACAGTTAGAAACCTAAAAAAAAAAAAAAAAAAAAAATATTTGAAACAATTATTGTTTTGCTTTTCATTTTCTTTCTTCAATTAAATTTTTTTCAGTTTTCTTTTTTTATTTCTGGTTATAATTGGTTTTCAATTAAAAAAATTATATTCATATTCCGTCTTTTCCCTTTTTTTTTTTTTTTTACTTTTTTTCACACTTTAAACATAATTTTCAGCTTTAACTGATTTAAATGATTTTCAGTTTCAATTTTATTCAAAGTTCTAAATTAAAAGTTTTTGACAAAACTTTACGGCTCCACTTTAGCTCCATACAACAAATGCTATGGTTAGTTTTATTCTTTATTAATCAAAAGATGTTTATTTATGTTTATTTCAGACTGAAGAACCGGAATCAGCAGCAAATGTTGGGGATGATTGAAGTCTAAATAAGAAAATAATGATAAAAAAAAAAAAAAAACGAAATCTGTTTCAGTAGAAAAACCCAAAACATGCAGATTTATAAAATTTCCTTCTTTATATATTTTTTATGATGAATATTATTGATGATGATGATGATGATGATGATGATGATGATGATGAAGATGATGATGAAGGTACGGCTGTTAGTGGTGGGACTGACTGATGGATGTCTGGCTAACAGGAAGTAGCTGCAGACGAAGACCAGGGTCTGAAATGTCTGAATTAAACTTTAACTGAATTTAATCCAGAGGAATGAGGGACAAAGCTATGGGGAGACATTTAATCCAAAGTTTCTGAAAACAAAGAAAAGGTTCCACTGAAAATGGACATTAAAAAAACCAAAAAAATGACGTGATGGTAATTTACTGTGTATAAAAAAGTTCAGCTAATATTTTATAGGTTTTCTTTTTCTTTCGTTTTCTTGGGGAGACTCAGCTGTTTGAATTTCATTCTTTTCAAATCTGGTTTTTACAACTATTACCCAAAATATCATACATATTCCATTAACTTCTAACTAAAACAGGATTACTACCGGTCCGTTTCCAGACCAATAGAAACTAGTCTGCTCTATTCCTTTGGTCTGCGCAAATAATATGGAGAGAAAAAGCAGACTGCAGAAATACTAAATAGATTTTATACACACATTATTACAACAACGTATTAGGTCTGTTCAAAGATGGGGAAAAAATAAAGAATGTACATTTTTGAGTTTAAAGAGAGCATTTTTACCAGAATAAACGTGCAAATTTGCGATTTAAAATGAAAAAATTTACCAAATTAAAACATCCAAATGTAGGTGAAAAAGTAGCAAATTGATCAGAAATAAATATGCAAATTTAGGAGAAAAAATTAGCAAATTTGCGCGATTTAAATATGTAGATTAGTGGAAGAATGCAAGTTTATAATACACGTTACAGTACGCTGCATAAAGCACATGGCTTAAATGAGACGTATAATGGCCTCATGGACGTTTGTAACGTTAAATAATACAATAAATTTGCATCTTTATGAACTTTTGTACAGTTGCATTTTCTCTTCTGATTTTTCCTATTTAATCTCCTACATTTCCTGCTTGTTTCCTTCTACATGTGCATCTTTATTATCTTGTAAATGTGTTTTCACTCATAAATATGCCTGTTTATTGCGATAAATATAACTTTAAACTCAAAAATCGTACCTAATACGCTGTCGCACATTAAAAAGCACATAACTTTTTATATATGTAGAGAAATTTTACATTGTTTAAATACAATTTCTGCGTTTTTTAAAAGGCGCTTCCAGCTTTTAATATCGGAACAAATTTCTCTCCATATAAACCGTTTTTTCCAGATTTTATTTCCTCCATCCAAAGTGAGGCTAAAATAAAGGCTGGAAACTAAAACATAAATAAAGTTTGTTAGAGCAGAGGTTGTAGAAAGAGAAATAAAGGATTTGAATGTTTAATCTGACCTGGGCAGGTCGCTCCTCCACACATACAGGCTGCCAACATAGGAGCAGGCGAGCAGCAGGCAGGACAGCACCGACAGCCAGCACAGGCCGCCTCCAGCCGCCTCCAGCCGCCCCGTCAGACCGCCGCCCTCCTCCGCCATGATGGCTCACTGAGCTGAAGAAGGAGCTGACCGCTGGACCATCGGACGCGGACAGACATCAGCAGGAGAACCGGTCCTACCTCTGCTCTACCTGCTGCCGAGCGGCGCTTCCTGACTGCGTCATCATTAGCCGCCGCTCATGGAACCGCCGGCAGAGGTAAACACTGCCCCCTACCGGACCGGAGTTCACACTTAATAAATATCCTAATAATCAGTCTAATCCTTATTTTTGATTAATTTTATCTTCATGAATGTAAAATTTCATCATCTTCACCTTTTTTTTACAGTTTTGATGGAAAAAAAAAACTTTATTAAATTTAAAAAAAAAAGGCTGTAAGCACATTGAATGTAGATTATTGAATATTTTTATATTTCATTTCTGTAACATCAGTTTTATTGTTTTTCTTTTTTGGTTTTGTTATTTTTATCTTTTTGTATCAATGCACTCTGTAGAAATATATAATCCTGGAATACTTGAATATT
>JAGKQL010000069.1:4997456-5026912 GCA_018398635.1 Cyprinodon brontotheroides | reverse complement strand
GGATGGATGGATGGATGGATGATGGATGGATGGATGGATGATGGATGGATGGATGATGGTTGATTGAATTTGCTGCTTTTTCTTCTCCTCCTCCTTTTAAAGCCATATTCAGGCGCATCGCTGCCACCTGCTGGCAGTGATTCTAACAGCCTCATCCAGGGTTTGCGTAATTTTAAATTCTGATTTGCATTTCTGTTTTTTTTTTATTTGCACCTGTATTGTTGTATTTTTGCTAAGTAGTAACTTTGTAAACTAACAGATCAAACAGAGCAAATACTAACCTTACATTTATTTCCATTTATTGATTAATGACTAATTGATAAGTTATTAAATGCGGGGAAAAAAAACTTAATATCCAAACATGGAGGTGGTCAGTTAACAAAAACTAATCAACTGATTCGGGATGTTTATTTAGGCGCCAAAGTTTACAGTTCATCAGAATAATCATTGTGGAGATGAACAGAAGTGGATTTGTGAAAATGAATTCATTAATGACGTGTTTATTGGTTGCAACAATGATTTATTTAATGACTGCTGTGAAAACCTGCCCCATGTGATCCTATTCCATCAGCAGCCGTTCAGTTTAAAGGCCTGTCAGCCAACTTCCCCTCTGCTGCTAACTCTCCTCTGTGTCACAGTGAGTGGGTGGCTGAGTGTTTGCAGGGGGGGTGAGGTGAGGTCCCATAAAGGGCGTGTTTAGTTCTCTCTCACACAGGAGTGCAGAGAAATAACTTTGGTAAAAGTGTCTCATAGGAGTGACAGAAAGTTGCACAGTCACTCAGTAAACAGCAATTCCTCCAAACTATCAGGGACACAGAGAGCAAAAACCAGCGAGGAGTCCGTCTGCGAGCTGCGAGGAGAATCTGCTGGAGAAAAAGGTCAGAAAGTTTAACAAACTGAACTTTTGGTGTTAAATGTTTTATTTTCTGGGACTAAGTTCATAACTGACTGGATCCTTAATGACTAAATGCTGCAGGAAGGAATCAGATTCATCTGAGGAAAACTTTCTGTGTCCCATAAAGAAAAAAAAAAACAGATAAATCAAAGTAAAATATTTATTTTAATCAGGAGGAAGTTGTAACTTTAATGAGTAATTAAAACTGAGCTAATAATTAATGTAACTTGGTAAATCATTTTCCTGCTCATACTGAACCAGTCTATCTTTCTATGGGGTGTTTTTTGTTACTAAAACATGTAAACTAATCTTCAGATATCAGTCATTGGAAAAGCAGATAACATCTGATCTCATCATCAGTCATGATGCCTGTGGCCTGAGAAAACAAACAAACAAACAAACAAACAAACCTGGCCTGCCTGTTTGCTCCTTTGCATAAACAAGGCCAAGACATTTGCTTAGATATGATATTCAAATGACGCCCCTCCGTTTGGATCCGCGCCGCTTTGCAAAGCGCGCAGCTGAAGAGCTGTTTTCATCCACAGCTGTTCTTTTGTTTCTTTGGTTGGGAAATTTCCTGGAGTGTTTGGAAGGTTTATTCCGCCTCCTTCACGCGTCTAAACACGCAATCCTGTTGCAAGTCAATGTTTCTAAACTCCTGCGTTTGACAAACACCTGCTGGTAATCAGTCAGGAAGAGCCCCCCCCAACCCCCCCACATCCTTCACTTAGTCTATCATCATCATCATCATCATCATCATCATTTTTACATTTCCACTGGTGAACACGTACTACAGTTGTTTCATATCAGCAGAGTAGAACATAAAACGGTGTTAAAGTAACTAAATATGATTAAGTGATTATGATCGTAAGCATCACCTTTAGGTCAACGATGATGTTCTACTTCGTTTTTTCTGTTTCTGTAATACATATCTGTGAAAATGTTTTAAACTATTTCAATCTGAAAAACTCACAGGAAGAGAAAAGACAATTAGAAGAATTTTATTGATACAATTACTTTGTCTTTGGCGCTAAGACCACGGCAGGAAATATAGCGCTGAATTTGATAGATCTGTATGAACAGGGGTAAAGAACAGGGATGTTTCCCCAGGCCTGAAACTGGTGGTGGAGTGGAGATAGATGGAGTTGGTCAGTCTGTAGGCTGCTGGTTACAGAGACGGTCTGCTGAGGCTTTATGGGGAGATCCAGTGGACTGCAGGAGCTGTGATACTAGAGCTTCACTTCCTGGAAGATGGAAGTCCAGCTGGATAACACAGGATGAGAGAACCTGTCCACTGCTGGGCGCTAATAACTGGACCGGACTTACTCAGCAGAGAGCCAGGCGGGGGGAAGCACTGGGCCGCCGGTGTCCAGGTCACCGCCACCGAGTCGGGTTTGGTTGCTCCGCCCCCCACTGGCTCCCAGCCCCGGAGCCGACGGCTCGGTTCTGCAGTCGACCAAAATCATGGACAATTACGAAATTCCCCGGACATTTTTTTAGATCTGAAAAGAGGGCGTCGGTTCACCCTAATTTAAGGAGGCTAACCAAAGTTTAGCATTAGCATTAGCTGACCTGACAACCGGCTAACAAACAGTATGAATCAAACAGTAAGAAAATCAAAAGAGCGTACAGGCAGAGCGCCGCCTACTGGCTTTAGTTAAAGTCATTGGTGTAACTGGAATATTCCACGACCCTGAAGAAGACCTTCCATATAGGCAGTTCTATTCATTTTACTTCTATAGCTCCAATTCACATCATGTCATTTCAAGGTCACTGTATAGGATCCAGATCAACCAGATCATCCAGTCAGATTGATTCAAAGTTTTCTATCTAAGGAAAACCAGCTGATTACATCGACTCATTGACTCTTCAGCAATCCCACTCACACTAAGCATGCTTGTAGCGACAGTGGAGAGAGGAAAAACTCCCCTTTGAACAGGAAGAAACCTCCAGCAGAACCAGGCTCAGTGTGGCGGCAATCTGCTGAGGCCCACCTGGGGTTCAAGGAGACAGAAGCAGACATAGAAAAAGAAGCATAGATACAAAATGCAACTGTCAACCAGCTCCAGCTCACAAGGCGGTCCCCGTCCAAGAAAACACACAGCCAGGCAGACGAAGTCCGAGGCAGCTCCCATGTCAGAGGATGAAGAGAGCACATCCCAGTTAGTCACAGTCAGAGAAACAGGACTACACTGGAAAACAGGCCAAGCTCCAACATCTAGAAACAAAAGGTGTTGATGAAAGCAGCACGGCTGATATTTCTCTCAGGGATGGGAGTCACATGCAAAACAGGAACAGACCAGATGAAGCTACTATGAGAATCCTTTCAGAGAGCAGAACGTTAAGAGATTGGACTAACAGATTCTGCAGAGTGGGAAGAATAGAGATAGAATGAAGCAGAATGATGAAAAAGGGGTCCCTATGTCCTCCAGCGAAAAGCCCTAAGCCTATAGCAGCAGAACTATAGAGATAGAATGGAAGCAGAATGATGAAAATATGGTCTCTAGAAGGCAGAGGAAGGGTGTGGTGACGACATTACTCGCTTTCACCATAAATCTGATGTTGAAACTTGTGAAAGTTGTGCCGTCTGCCTTTGCTCCATAAATCTGTAATAATTCTGTGCCTGTGAGGAGAAATAAAAAGAGAAATATGACCGTGTTCGTCGCCAGAGGAGTTCCTCTGGATGCGTATTCCCACAGCGAGGTTAAAGCTGTTAGTATTAACAGGAGCATCTGTCTCCTGCAGCCTCTGACTTCTGTTTATCATTCCCATTCCTCGGGTGTCAGATTACCAAACATTACTGCAGCCTCCTGTAAGTGGAACAAATCTTGTTTTAACTAAATGCATTAAGAATCTGTAAATAGAGCAGAATCTGGAGTCAGGTTGAACTATATTAACGTCCTAAATGACGTGTGAATGCGCCTGCCATCAATAGAGCCACATAATGACACGTTTTATTGAACCTTTCTCTGGTTTATCTTCTGTCTTTCCGTCCTCAGATGGAGGTCTACTCTATCACAGTCGCCACAGGGACATCAGAGTATTCAGGCACCAACAACTACATCTACGTCACCCTGGTAGGGGAGACAGGGGAGAGTGAGCGCACCCTGCTGGACAACCCTGGACTGGATTTCTGTCGAGGAGCAGTGAGTGTGTGAAACCCGACGCTGGAGGAATCCTTCCATTTTCCTTTGGACCCTCTGCATGTTTATCTAGATATTCAATTCTATGCAGTTTATTTCCCTTATAGCGCCAATTCACCAACATGCCACTGTAAAAACGAAAAAGTTAGTTCAACTCAAAATTTCAAGGCAAATCAAGGCTGCACAGAACTTTTTGGAGTTGAAGGCATCAACTTAATTTTTTATGTTTTGTAGAACTACACTTATTAAGTTGTGTCAGCTAAGTTTTTTTACACTTCAAGTTACTGGAACTTTCAAGTCTGTAAAAACTTATTATTTTAAGTTCAGATTGTCTGTAAAATGTTATTTTAAGTTCAGATTACCATCCCCTGTAATAACTTACATTTTGAGTTTAACCCCCCCCATTAAATTATCCACTGACAATAAACCATCCATCTTCTTACACACTTGTCCCAAGTGGGGCAGGGTACACCCTGGACAGGTCACCAGACACACACTCAACAATTTAGAGAAGCCAATCAACCTAACAGTCATGTTTTTGGACTGTGGGAGGAATCTGGAGTACCCAGAGAGAACCCACACATGCTCAGGGAATACATGCAAACTCCATGCAGAAAGACCCACTGCGCCACTGAGCAGCCCTGACAGTAAACCAGTGAAATTTTGCATGTTTATTTGAACCACTTTGGCAAAAACAGGTTTACAATTCCACAATGTAAACAAGTAATCTTATTCTTAAAGCAAATCAGGTTTCAGCACATATTTCTTTTACTTTCCAACTCCTGTTAAAACCTTACAAATAATGCAATATTGCCCAGGTGATGACAGGAAACTGGTGCCTTAGTCTTCTCTTGGGCGAGTCCTCAGGGAAAGTTACCGCCAGCAGAGTGACCAGATGGCTGAACCAAACTATAGAAGGGAGCTCCTGGGAAAATCCATGGAAACCCTGTAGCAGCCGGTTGCCATGACAAATTTGAAATGAGCATGCGCAGATAAGTTGACCTCGCTCGGACTGGGTGTCAACTACAACTTCTAAGTAAACTCAACTTAATTTATAGAATAAGATGAACTTTTCATCAGAAACTTATGAAAGTGAGTTCAACTGGCTCACAAAAGACAGTTCAAGTTCCAACTGGCAATTTTATTGTCAGTGAATGCAAAAATCTTAGTAAGGTGAACAATTTTGAGTTGTCGTTTTTACAGTGTGTCATTTCAGGTCACTTTAAAGGGGTGTCTGCCTCTACCTGACTAAAAACTAGTTGGTTCCACAGGAGAGGAGCCTGAGAACTAAAAAAGATCTGCCTCCCATTCTACTTTTAGAAGTTCTAGGAACCACTAGTAAACCTGCAGATTGAGAGCTAAGTGCTCTGTTAGGAACAGGAGCAGGAGCAGTTCTGGGCCCTTCTGCCATAACGTCCACATCAACATGGTGAACCTGTAAAGTGCCTTGGCGCTATAGAAATAAACTGAATTGAGTCCGAACATCCAGAGGAGGTTTGATAAGGGGAGGCCAAATCCTAAACAACATTTATTGTTTTGAGAGCAGGCTGCACAGGAATCTTCTGTCAGACTTGAGTTCCCTCTGATCATTCCTACAGAAACCCAACGGTTCAACAATGTTTTACCCCAAACTAGTGCTGGGTGATATGGAAAAAATCATATATCATGATATGGACTATTTTATATCACAATAATGATATATATATCGCAATATGCTCCAATTGAGTACATTTTCAGCAAATCTCTGAAAAATATGACAAAATAATATAATTGCTTACTTTTTCAACTTTATTTTGAAGTGACATTTATAGAACTGTCACAAATTTGAAAAATAAATTGTAGTGCAACAATATATATGCATAAGATGAGGTGGAAGTATGGCTACAGTATCCTTCACATTTTTTCAAATCCTACGAGTATTTAAATTAAATTACTGTGGTTCTTCTTTAGGTATTAGAAGAGGTTTGTCGTGTTGCCACCGGGTAAGGGAACAGTCTTGTAGCATAGTTTGCAAATGTTGTCTGCTCCTTGTTGGACTTGCTAAATCCAAAATGTAACCAAATCACAGATGTGCCCCCTCTTTTTGGTAAAATTTCTTTATCTTGGGTTGCCTGCGTAGCTGTCTCTGTTGCGACCACAGGTTTAATACTTCAGCCTCCTGCGTCTCCATCTCTCATGAGTTAAGTAACGTAAAGCATGTCGCAAACCCGCGTGTGAGTCAAAAACCCGTAAAGAAGCGTCATGTTGCAAAAACCACAGGACGGCGCTTCTTTGTGAATAAAAAAAAAAATCTTGTTTATCACTTATAAGCTGTGTGTAGGCTACGTGGCTACACTATCTACGATTAATAGGTAGTCTACCATGGGAAATATTTGCATGAATACGAGATACAATTGTGTTAGAAACGATAGAAAGCGATAGAATAGAATTAGCACGATAGACACTTTTCTATCGTCCGTACGATATGTATGTATCGTCTTATTGCGCCCAGCCCTACCCCAAACCCCAGCACAAGCTGAAGCTGAAGCCAGCTTCCCTGACTAGTCAGACCTCCCTCCTGATTGGCCCCCCGTCTTTTCTTGTGTGATTGGCTGTATAACACGCTGGAGTTAGTTTATTAAAAAATACTTGCATCCCCTCCCGTCACGACCCAATTCGTCCGTGAAGCACGGCGAGTACAGGATGACTTCCAGGTAGGCAATACTTTGTTTTTCTTACTTACTGTTTCTTACTGCCTAAATATTTCATATTCTAATAAATGTAAAAAAGCAAAACACTTAAATAGCCTTTGGACCGTTACTGCGACTTCTCTGAGCGCCTCCGATGATGACGTCACCCAATACAATGGAGAGAATGTAAAACGTCTCCATTTCTTCCAGAAAAGTCTTCAATATTTTCTATGGAATGTAGTTCAGCTTTCTTTAATGTTTTGACTATATAAATAAGTATTTTCTGTGCCGTTATTACGTCGTCTGGATCTTATTATTCTGTTCGCGCAGGACGGATCGTGCTTACGGGACCAGGGATCGGGTAAAGACACCCCCCACTTCTGAAATCAGTTCTGGGTCAAAGGTCATTTTGGAACCATTGTTGTTCAATAACGTTGAGAAGTTTAACATAAATTCTGAAAACAATAAACTTTAATGCTTTGTTTTCAGGTAAAATTCTCCAAAATGAAACGCATGAATAAAGAAACTATGGGGGGATTTTTATTCCACTATTGTTGCAAGGAGCAAATTTAGAAAATGGAAAATAGAAGAAGATACAGTCCAAAAATCTAACTTTCAAAAAACAAAAATCTAAAAAATAATGTGAGATTGACTTTGAATTCTACAACAGATTATTAGGGACAGGCTAGAGATTTATTTTTCTTTTAAATACAAGAATAAAGTCATAACATTACAAGAATAAAATCGGAATATTACAACAATAAAGTCCTAAATTTACAGAAATAAAATTATAAAATTACAAGAAGAAAGTCACAATATTGATTCTATTAAAACAACAGCAATCCTCTATAACCACAGCTCTAACTAGATAAAATAGAACATATCCCACTCACCAGAGATGCTGATCATTTATAAACTAAATTCATCCTTTTGTCTTTTTGCAGGAAGTCTTAGTATCTTCATTTATTATCGGCCATTGAGGCCAGAAAAACTTTGAACAAAAACCAATCTATAATGCAGATTGTCTCTAGCTTTACTTGGCTGTAAACGTTTAGCTCTAACTGACCAATCAGAGGACAGAAAATGCTGATGTAGGGGCGGGTCCTCTAGCTGGCACAGTGGAGCAAATCTGAAATCTGATTGGTTGAAGAAAACATTCCTCACTAATATTAAGGTAACATCAGCAGCAGTTCTGCTTCATTCTATCTCTATAGTTCTGCTGCTATAGGCTTAGACTGCTGGAGGACATAGGGACCCCTTTTTCATCACTCTGCTTCATTCTATCTCTATTCTCCCACTCTGCAGAATCTGTTAGTTCAATCTCTAACGTTCTGCTCTCTCTGCTTTTTCTCATAGTAGCTTCATCTGGTCTGTTCCTGTTTGGCTGTGACTCCATCCTGGAGAGAAAAATCCAGCTGTGCTGCTGCCATCAACACCTTTGTTTCTAGATGTTGGAGCTTGGCCTGTTTTCCAGTGTAGTCCTGTTTCTCTGACTGTGACTAACTGGATGTCTCTCTTTTATCCTTTTTGACATTAAAACTGTCTCAGATTTTGTCTGATTAAACGTTTCTTTCCCAGAGAGAACCACCTATGGAGCTAGCTTACCGTTTCTAAGACAGAAAGTATTTATAGATCAGTGCTTCTGTGTTTCCTTTCTCTATGTCTGCTTCTGTCTCCTTGAACCCCAGTGGGCCTCACTCAGCAGATGGTCGTCACACTGAGCCTGGTTCTGCTGGAGGTTTTCTTCCTGTTCAAAGGGAGTTTTTCCTCTCCACTGTCGCTACAAGCATGCTTAGTGTGAGGGATTGCTGAAGAGTCAATGAGTCGATACAACTAGCTGGTTTTCCTTAGATAGAAAACTTTTTTGAATCAATCTGACTGGATGATCTGGTTGATCTGGATCTATAAAGTGACCTGAAGTGACATGATGTGAATTGGAGCTATAGGAAATAAACTGAATAGAATGAATTGGTTCTAAAGGCCCTGGACAGATTTGATTGACATAGCAACGAACAGAGGCTGAAATCTGATTGGAAACATAGAGCAACCAGATAAATGGAATAGAAGCAGCGCAGCCAAGAGAATCTCTACAAAATTAAGAGAATTGATTGTTTGGAATAAATTAATAGAGTTGGATAAAAATAAATTAAAGTTTAGGTTATGAATGTAGGTCAGAGTTTCTGATTAATTACAGGCTAACACGCAGCATCACTTCTTCCCAGAGTTTTACAGCTTAATGAAGCCTCATTATGAACCAAACAGCTTCTGTGATGATTTTCTCTGCTTTCCAACTCTTCATCAGGTGGACCAGTACAGGGTGACCAGCAAAGCACCCTTAGGGCGTCTCTTACTGGTCCGGCTGGAGAAAGAGAAGTACTTTGTGGAGGACAACTGGTTCTGCCGGTATGTGACGGTGGAGCCTCCAGGGGGAAACAAAGTTCTGATGTTCCCGTGTTACCGCTGGCTGATCGGAAACGCCAAGGTGGAAATAAGAGAAGGAGCAGGTAGGTGGGGCTGGCTCAGCCGCTGATGGACTCACTCCAGGGGAAACTGGCTCTGAGGCAACATTTCTAAAGCTTCAGCCTCAGCATGAAGAGCAAAAAGGAAAAAGATCAATCCGCCTGCTTCATGTTTCTGTGAGTGAAGCTCTGTTTTAACCCTCTGCTTCTGCAGCAAAGACTCTGGTGGAGGACTCCTCAGCACGGCTGCTGCAACACAGGAGGAACGAGCTGCAGGAGAGACAAAACACATTCAGGTCTCACAGAAAAATAAAGAATCCTGCAGAATTATTCATGCAGAAATTCCTGAGATTAAAGGCGTGTCTCTGTTGGTCAGATGGGTGACGTGGGCTCCTGGGATCCCCAGATGTGTTGATGCCAAAACAGAAGCAGATTTACCCCAAGATGTTCGCTTTGACAACGAGAAAAGGAGCGACTTTGAACATTCACTGCATTATGCGTGAGTGACGCACGCACACCTTATTAAAATACACAAAAACACTAAAACTCCAATTTAGTACATATTTCCAGCTGTTTGACAACTTCTTAAGACTTCGTCGTCTCCTGTCTGCTTATAAAATATTTTGGGTTTTTCATTTTTTAAGACTTTTGTAGTAAAAACCGAACGGATTTATTTTTATTTTTTAGGTTTTAAAGTTATTTCAGTCTATCTATATTTTATTCTCTCCTAAAGAAACTTCAACTATCATTGCAAATAAAACCAATAAAAAGCTAAAACGGCGAAGCTTAAAGTGGAACATCCTGTTAGCAGAAGGACCTCCTCACCCAAAACAGGGATGTAAACAAATAATAATCAACCATTTGTTTCATCCAATGACGTCAGGAGGAATTTCTTTCAGTGCTGTAATTTTATATCTGTCCACCAGAGGGCGCCCCTGTTCATTCTTAAGGAGAACCTCACTGGAATAGAACATAGAATAGAATTAAATAGAAAATTCCTCTATTGTCCCACATGGTGAAACTGTGGTGTTGCAGCAGTAAAGGATTAGAGCAAAAATACTCACACAACTTTGGACCTTTATAGAAATAAACATAACAAACTTCAAAATTCACTGGTGAGATCAATCCAGAGCAGAACCATGAATGGATGGTCTGGATTATTTCCAGATTATTTCCACTGTTGAAAGGATCAAAGGAGGCAGAATGTTTGTGTGGTTCTGTTAGTGAAGCTGAACTCTGGATAAATTTCTTCACTTCCTGCCTCATCGACTCATTTAGCCGAGCTGCATGGAGGACAGACCATAAAACATCTTTTATGTTCTTTCTGGTCTCTAAACTCTGTGCTCGAGGCTGGATGTTCTGTTGGGTTCAGATTAGGGTTGAAACAATTAATAGGTTTAATTAATCGATTCTTGAAATAATCATCTACTAATTTAATATCGATTAATCGTTAACTGGAGTATAGAGATTTTAAAACCTGCCTTTAGCCGACAGAGCGACTCACTGAGAGCAGGAATTATACCAAGATTTTAAAAATATATAAACATTTTGCATTCAACATAAAAATATATATTTTTGTCTGACAATATTATCCATCCAGAACTCCTGAAGTGAAAAAGTTTTAGTTTCATCTGTTTCCTTAAGTAATCCTTGGCTTTCCAATTATTAATCAAAACATTTTTCAACAGATTAAGGCCCCGTCCCACATGAAGTCAAAACGAACAGGAAACGCTAATATTTTCCAGAACGTTTGTCGTAAAGACGGAGACGTAAAAATAAATGTGGATCGCCCACACCTTAATGCATGAAAACGCTGCAAAATGTATGCCAGGCCTGTAAGTGGCGCTGTGGTGCCAAAGCAAAAAATAGGCGACGAAATGTTGGGCACATGCTATAGTAATATTTATACATGGTTGCCCTGCGGGTCCATTTTGGTGGTTCAGTCAAATTCAGGTGCTGAACTATGTGGTCGAGATTGCTCTGTTCTTCCTGGAGATATTCCAGAAGAAGAAGATTCTGTTGTAAGCCCGACAGCAGGGTGAGTAGCATGAGCAGCAACCATTCAACACAGCACGCGCTTATTGCTGTTGCGGGATACTGTGTCGCTACGATGCGTTGTTTAGAGGCGACGCCTATGACGCATGCGCAGTAAAAAAAAAAATGTGGTTAGAGCTTAAAGATGGAATTGGTTAAAGGGTTCCTTTAACCAATTTGCAAAATAATCTTCAGCTGCAGGCATAGTTCAGATGTTTCCCTGCTTCTGCACAGCTAATTTCAGCTGAGCGCTGATTGATAAAAGTTAGCTGTGCAGCAATAATCTGAATTTAATTCGTGTTAAAAGCGGGAAAAAAATGAAACTCTGCAGGATGCATGCTGCCCTTTAGCATATTTTTAAGTCTTTCCCCTCTAAATGTGCTTAGGAGTCAGAGTCAGAGGAGATTTACAATCTATTTCTGCGCTAAGGCTAAGAAGGAATGCTGGTAACAGGCTGGTTTAAGCTAGGGGGAAACTATTGTCTCCCGCTCTATTATGATGTATAAAATTTTTTAACCCTTTCTCCCTCAAAGAGCGAGAGCCTTTAGATGCTTTATGGCTTTGAATAAATTAGCAGAGAGAAAGATCGATCAGTCCCTGTTTTACTGAGCGGTGATCTATTTCCCTCTGTTAAATAAAAATGTCCACATCAGCATCAAAACCTCAATATCTGGCCTGCTGTGAGAAAAATTCCCAGTGAAATGTCCTAGATGACGGCATCTATTGTTCACCAGCACTGCTAACACTCCTCCTTTGCTTTTGCAGATCTTTAAATCTTTTTCTGCAAGTAAGGCGTCAAAGATATGAACCTGCAGCCATGTTTCAGTGAAACACTGGAAGGCAGCTAAACAAATAAGCAAAAGTAGCCATTAATGCTATGTGAAGGATACCTTCCTGTTAAGTGTTATTAAATAAAATAAAACTGAAATTAGAATTAAACAATAAAAATAACTTGAGAAAACAGATGTTAAACAGACAGTGGACCTAAAATGAAGGCAGTTTGTTTGTTTGATGTTAGTTAAGAACATTTGCTCTTTCCTCAGCCTGCTGGAGCTGTCTCTGAAGAAGCTGGCCATCACATTCGGGAAATCCTGGAATGACCTGGAGGACTTCAAACGGATATTTTGGAAACTCCGGAGTCCCATAGCTGGTAAGAAAACCTGCTCCATCATTTAGTTTTCCTTGTTTGGTTTTGCACTAATCAAATATGAACGTAACATTGAAAGATAAAAAACAAAAAAATACCCCAACAAAAGTAGATCTTTTCTAAAAAGTCTCGAAAGAGAAATAAAACTGTTTCTGTGTTGTTGTTTTTTTATATATCTGCAAAGCAGTATAGTTTAAAAATCCCCAAACTGGGAAAACATCAGGTGCAGACTGATTTATAATTGATCACAGATTATTAAAAAAAAAAACATAAAATCTTGAAAAAAAAAAAAGAAACTGCTGGAAGTATTTCTGTTTGCACAAGCAGAAATGAGCCGATGGGGAAAATGGTGCTTTTTACAGTAGCAGCCATTCAAAATGGCCGCTCCCAGCCGGACAAATGGCTCCTTCAACTTCCAGCCCCCGGCCTTCTCCTGGGGGTGTATATTTCTTTACTCTGATTCCTCCTCTGACTACCACTTCCCTCCAACTCCCAGCAAAATCCCCTCCAAATTCCAGCCACTGCAGTGACCCCCCTCTTGCATATTTCTTTACTCGACTCCAACGTTTCACTGAATTACAGGGTCTGACCAGGAGGTGGCGCTTCTCTTTAGATCCTAATGTCCACAAATCATGACAGAAAGAATATTTTAGTACAAAGATTGATGTTTAAAAAAGGAATTGAAGGTAGACCAGGCGAGGACCAGCCAAGCAAAGTTGGGAAAATGTTAAAGGCTACTACTGTAAATAGAGCAAATGACTAATAATAAAAGTTTCAACATACAAGAGGTGGTAAAACAGGAAGTTATATTAAAGATATTGTGGAGGAGTGAAGATGACGACACAAAGCAGGCAGGTTTAAACAGTTCTTTACTCCAACTGAGAGCAACTGTACAGAAAACCCATATATATACACATCAGAACAAACATATTTCCCCTAACTACAACCTCTCCACTGAGTGAGAGTGGAGCCCCTTAGTGGTCCGCCACAATATAAATTTAAGTAGAGTAAAGGAAAAAACTTGGCTAGCAAAATAAAGCTTTAGAAAGTAACCGAATGCAGCTCCATAAAAAGTACTGCTAACACTAATATGGTGTGAAAGTTACTGCGTAGCTCACCACTGATCATTGCTGCAAACTGCTGAGTATTAATAGACTAGATTAATCAGGTTTTACTGCTGAGTTCCTTTTCTGATACTGAAGTATATATATTAACCATTATGTTCTAATTTTAGAGTATTGCATGGATCACTGGAAGGAAGACTGGTTCTTTGGCTACCAGTGTTTAAACGGCTCCAACCCGAGGATGATCAAGAGGTGTACGAAGCTGCCTGAAAACTTCCCCGTCACATCGGATATGGTTCAGAGCTCCATGCCGGCTAAAACTAGCCTGGACAAAGAACTCAGGGTGGGAAATCGTCTGTTTCCAGAACTTATTTTAATCCATTCTACAGCCATTCAGGTCTTATTTTCACTTTCTCTTGGCTTTTATCGTTTGAATCTCTTTAGGCGGGGAATATCTACCTCTTAGACTATGCCATCATGGAAGGGATACCTGCAAACACAATCAAGGGTAAACCGCAGTTCATAGCTGCTCCGCTCTGCCTGCTCTACCAGCATCCAGATGAAGGACTCGTTCCTATTGCAATTCAGGTATAACAAACACGTTTGACCAGAAACAACAGAGAACAACTAGAATGCAGTAATGAGGAACTGAAGAGGAGGTGTATATATGGGAGACAGAAGAAAGGATGGGCAAATCCCCTAATAGAGAGCAGGTGTGGATAGAAGCAACTAGAAGGGAGCTACAGAAAAAAGAGACAAGGGGGCGACAGAGAGTTACTCAAAAAATACAACACTGCTTAAAAATAAGTAGAAAACAGTTAGAATGACAGAAAATAGAAAAGAAGCCAATTAACCAGAAAACAGAATTTTCTTAAACCAAAGTGAAAATGGTCAATTTATGTTTGTCTAACTAAAGGATTTTTGTCCTGATAAGTTTGTCTAAACTTCTTCCAAAAACTGTTTTGCATGCATATGTATATATTTGCAAAAGAGTATACAAACACACACTCAAAGGATCCGAGCAGATATATGTTCAAAAGGATTATAATATCTATGCTATAGGTAAAATACATCTATATATAGAAATATGTATTTATAGTTAAATATACATCTTTGTTACTCATCATCTTGTTTAAACACCAGAAAAACAGTAACCGTGAAACAGGATAATCTATCATGAAATCCTTCTTCTGAAAGGGAATTTCACTGGATGTGGTTTGTCTCCTTTTATTTGTTCACCAATAGTGGAATAAAAGTTGGACAACCTGAGAATTAGCTCAGGAAGTTTGCTAACTGTCAATACAAAATCTAAATCATGTATTAAGACAGTAACATGTAAACCGTGAAACATTCTGGTTTTCAGTCTGACAATTTATCTGGAAATCAGAAGAGTTCACCAGATTCAGAGCGTCTAAAGTCATTAAGTAGGATTAGCCTCAATTGACGCGTATTGGTCTGACCTAAGATGGCCGACAGAGCGGATATCTTAGGTCGACAGATCACCTGATGATCTGGGTCCATCTATGTCTATGGCCCTTAACAAGAGAAACAATGTTGTGGTATTTTAGGTACGGTCGGTCGGTCGGTAGGTAGGGTCTTTAAAGTGTAAAATTAATTAACTGTTATGTCGGCTAAATTTGTTCTGGTCTAATACATTTTAAATAAAATAGGATAACATTTGGAGCATACAAAAATCTAAAAACCTGTAAATACTAAAAATGATTCCAGGTATCAAGGAGCATTTTTAAGAAACCACACAGATGATTGATGGTGACGTCTTATGTTCTCTGAGAGGTTAGATGTAGAAGCGCTTTGTTATATGTAGGTGACTATAATGCCTTCACTTGTATTTATTTTGTCTTTAGCTCGAGCAGACTCCAAGCTTGGACACGCCGATATTTTTGCCCAGAGACCCTCCATTGGCATGGCTGCTTGCCAAGATGTGGGTGCGTCACGCAGAATTCCAGGTTTTCCAGGTCCTGTCTCACCTTCTAAGAACCCACCTGGTGGCGAAAGTGGGTGGTCGGGTGTGTGCGTAACGTAGCAACAACGCGACTAAAACGCTACCAACAGTACACCCTATATATAAGGTAACTGCCAGTAGCAAAATTATTTCTAGTGGAGTACAGCTGTAACCGGCTAAAATTTCTCCACTGTCCTTGACTGGTCCTTGGCTTGGTCCTTGGCGCTGGGGTCTTGGCTGCGGTCCTTGGCACGGCGCTGGGCTGGTCGTCCTTGGCTGGCCTTTGACTGGTCCTTGGCTGGTCCTTGGCTGGGCCTTGACTGGTCCTTGGCACCAGCCCCTGACCGGTCCTTGGCTGGCCTTGACTGTGAAGTTACTTGGCTGGCATTTGACTGGTCATACTTAACTGTCCTTCTCGTTGGTCCTTGACCCCGGTCTTTGGTTTGATCCCGCTGGCTGCGCCTTTTGATTGGTCACTTAGCTATGCTTTGACTGGTCCTTGGCAGGCCCTTGACTGATCATTGGCACAGCCTTTGACTGGTCCTTGGCTGGTCCTTGGCTGGCCTTTGACTGGTTTCCGCTGGCTGGTCTTTGACTGGTCCTTAGCTGGTCCTTGGCGCTGGTCACTTGAAGGGGCCATTCGACTGGCGTTTGGCTGGGAGGAGCCATTTTGAATGGCTGCTACTGTAGCTCGGTGATTTTCATTCTTATAAATGGGTTTTAAAAAACATTCATTCCTACTTCTGTGGATAAACACAGCTTTTTGGGAGGATTATACACAACAGGCCACCTAGTATTGGATCCTGTTATTTTCACTAACACTAACAAAGTTTGAGCATTTGTTAAATGCATTTTAACCATACAAGCAGACAGAGATTTTAAAGGAGAGTGGCAAACGCAAAGGAGGTGGATTAGCGGAGGTTGTGACTAACTTGTTGGGGTGATCCAGGACAAGTCACTGTAAAGTGTCATCTATGTGGGCCAAGTATTAAAGCGGTCATAGAATGATTCTATAGGGTATCTGGTCGCTCAGGTCTTTTAAAGGAGTGATAGAATGATTCTATAGGGTATCTGGTCCTTCCAGGTCTCCTAATAGGGTGATAGAATCTCCCTATAGGGTATCTGGTCCTCACAGGTTCTAACAGTAGGTGGATAGAATGATTCTATAGGGTATCTGGTCCTTCAGGTCTCTAATAGGGTGATAGAATGATTCTATCGGGTATCTGGTCCTTCAGGTCTCTAATAGGGGTGATAGAATGATTCTATAGGGTATCTGGTCCTTCAGGTCTCTAATAGGGTGATAGAATGATTCTATAGGGTATCTGGTCCTTCAGGTCTCTAATAGGGTGATAGAATGATTCTATAGGGTATCTGGTCCTTCAGGTTCTAGGTGATAGAACATCTCAAGTGGGTGATAGAATGATTGATTCTATAGGGTATCTGGTCCTTCAGGTCTCTAATAGGGTGATAGAATGATTCTATAGGTTATCTGGTCCTTCAGGTCTCTAATAGGGTGATAGAATGATTCTATAGGGTATCTGGTCCTTCAGGTTTCTAATAGGGTGATAGAATGATTCTATAGGGTATCTGGTCCTTCAGGTCTCTAATAGGGTGATAGAATGATTCTATCGGGTATCTGGTCCTTCAGGTCTCTAATAAGGTGATAGAATGATTCTATAGGGTATCTGGTCCTTCAGGTCTCTAATAGGGTGTGTAACATTGGTTGGGCTGAAAATGGCATATTAGCTGTTCTATGAGCCCTAATGCAGCCTGGTTAAAAGCCCTAGAATGAAACCACAGGTTTTCTTCCTTTTATGGTTTGATCATGAATATTTAGATGAGCTGTGCTCTGCTTGATCTTCCAGCAGCTCAATTTTTCTGCTCAGTACATACGAAAAAAAAAAAAAAAGACGCAGGAATGCAATTCCTGGCCAAACTGACTTTTAAAAAAAATTTCATGGAAACCGTTCTGCACATCGGCTACAGCTTAAATTTTATTTGAGGCATGTGCTAAGTGGGAAGTAGGCTACCGGTATTGTATATTTCAAGGGAAATTGAGAACAACGAAGGGCCACAAAATTCCTGCCTCGGATGGAATGCTGCCTGGTTACCAGACTCCACCGTGATCATCACTTGTGTCTTTCAGGACAGAACCCATGTGCAAGGCCACTACGATCTCTGTGTAAGGATGGGACTTCCTTTGCTAACGGCTTGAATTGGCTAGCAAACACTGCCCCCCTGTGGTACATGTATGTTACTTATTACAAGTTGTTGAGGACTGCCCAGAAACACTGTTGGTTGTAATTATAGCCCCAGTCTATATACGAGTCTGGCCATTATTTACCTCCGCCGACAACCAGACAGGCCATCATTAGAGACCCGGCCGCTAATGGAATACAGGCCAATATTAGAGGAATTACGGTATGCAAGAGGCGGTCACTGCAGTGGCTGGAAGTTGGAGGGGATTTTGCTGGGAGTTGGAGGGAAGTTGGCTGCCATTCGGCTTGCTTTTGACTGAGAAGAGCCATTTTGAATGGCTGCTACTGTCACACCATGCCCAACAGAACAATGAGATGATTTCCAATAATAAGCCCTAGATGACCAATGTTCTGAAGGAACTACTAAAAAAATAAAAAGAGCCTTCATAGAGACAGGGAGTTATTGAGGAATATGCAGAAGCAACTTAAGGCCAAGATAAGAGAATGAAAGGAGCAATATAAGGTGTGTGGTCAGGGATGGAGAAGATCACAGGCTTCAAGCAGGTGGATGATCAGACAGATGGAAGTCTGGAGAGAATCAATGAAGTGAATCTTCAATTCAGGAACAAGCTCAGCATGTTTCTGTCCTTCCCTCAGTCACATGGACATCCCACCTTGCTTTGACCCAATACCTCCATTTCACACACTAGATGTTTTATCTTCCATTAAGTGAGAAATGTGGCACAAATAGACCAGTTGTGTTCAATCTTTTCACTGTTAGAATGATATCCAAGCTAAAGAAAAGGAACTGAGAGTTTTTTCTTAATAACTTAAACTGCATGATTTGTTAGACTTGTCAGTATTTTTGTTTTAACAGCAGTTTTGCTTGTTATTTTCCACCTTTTTTTCCTTTCATTACAGCTCCTGGCTCCACATCTGCGCTACACACTGGAGATCAACTGCAGGGGGCGAACTCAGCTCATCTCTCCCAATGGCATTTTCAAAAGAGTATGTTTCAATTTTTCATTATTATATCTTTATTTTTACAGGCATGTCATTAAGAACAAGTTCTTATTTACAACGGTGGGCTTACAAGTGGAGTCACCATTTAGGGAAAGGGAAGTAGGGCTAAAACAAATAAATTAGTAATATATAAATAAAGTTTAAAACACAACAGACAACCCAAAAATGACTGTAGAAAAGCAGCTGCACGTGTCTATGAACGAGGATGATAGAAATGTTTGGAGGATGAATATTTTGCAGAGCGTTCCAGTCACGAGCGGCCAAAATTAGTGTTGGTTTTGAGGAATAGGTAATTGTAGATGAAGTCCTGAATTCCCGGTTTCTCATTCTCCAGCTTTTTCTTCGCCTTGAGCTTCTTTTCCAGCCAACTTAGTTGCTTCAGACTGTAAACTTCTCTACATGTTCCACATATCATCAATCTTTTTATCAAAGTCATTTGAACATGAATAATGGTCCTGTTTGTGTTCAGGTGGTGTCTACAGGAGGTGATGGTCTCCTGATTCTGGCCCAGAGGGAGTACAAGGTGTTAACCTATCGCTCCCTTCAGCCACAGTTTGACTTCAGCGACAGAGGAGTTTTCCAGCTTCCCAACTATTTCTACCGAGAAAACGCTCTGATGCTGTGGGAAGCCATTCACAGGTAGATGCACCTCATAGGCCGCACCTGGTGGAGGTTCAAAAGGATTTATCCAGACATGTCTTCGTTACCTTCCTTAATCAATACTTAAGGATAGACTGGGGGAATTATTTAGATTTTACATTTTACAAATAGACTTGTTAGATTTGTTGCATTTACTCTCATTTTCGTTATGACCTGTTGGAATTTAAATAAAATAAAAACCATCAAAATAATAAGTTTCATCCAAGCAATTCATTTCTTTGTAGTTGGACTCTGTGCTGCCCCTACCACGGAGTATTAGGGCCAGGATAGAGATTTTTTTCTTCTATTTTGAGAATAAAGTATCAACATTATGAGAATAAAGTCAGAAAAATAACGGGAATAAAGTCGTAAAATTACTTAGGAATAAAGTAATAAAAAATGCAAGAATAAAGTCGTAAAAACTATGAGAATGAAGTCATAAAATTTTTCAAGTAAAGCAAAAATTACTTATGCAGAACAAAGTCGAAAGTAATAACATAATATGTGATAAATATAAATAATAAATGTAAAACACATGAAATTACGAATATAAAGTCGAATATTACTAAGAATAAAAGTTATTGCCTAACATTACGAGAGTAAAGTAATAAAAATTACAGAACAAAAGTCGTGAAAAATTATGAGAGAATAAAGTCGTAAAATTCACGGTGAATAAAGTCGCAAGTACATTAATGGTGAATAAAGTCGTGAAACTTATGTGAATAAAGTCGTAACATTATGGTAAATAAAGTCATAAATTTACGAGAATTAAGTCGCAATTTATTGCGATAGAATATAAGGGCAGAACATTACGAATAAAGTTGTAACATTATGAGAATAAAGTCGTGACATTACGGAGAATAAAGTAATAAAATTGCGCTAATAAAGTCGTAAAATTACGAGAATTAAGTCATAATATTACGAGAATAAAGTCGTAACACTATGAGAATAAAGTCGTGACATTACGAGAATAAAGTCGTATCATTACGAGAATAAAGTCGTGATTATTACGGAGAATAAAGTAATAAAAATTGCGGGAATAAAGTCGTAAAATTACGAGAATTAAGTCGTAACATTACGAAGATGAAGTCGTAACATTACGAGAATAAAGTTGTAACACTATATAGAGAATAAAGTCGTGACATTACGAGAATAAAGTCGTAACATTACGAGAATAAAGTAATAAAAATTGTGAGAATAAAGTCATAAAATTAAGAGAATTAAGTCATAACATTACGAAGATGAAGTCGTAACATTACGACAATAAAGTTGTAACATTATGAGAATAAAGTCGTGACATTATGAAAAAAAGTTGTAAAAGTATTAGAATAAATTGTAAAAATTACGAGAATAAAGTTGTAAAATGATTAGGATAAAGTCATAAAATTACGAGAATGAAGTCGTAACATTACGAGAATAAAATTGTAAAATTACGAGAATAACATTGTAACATTACGAGAATAAAGTCTGGAATAAACAGTGCAGGAGACCCCATTGAGCAGGTCTTGGATTTAACCGTTTAAAGCCCGGACCGGTGAAATAATTGAAAGGAAATTATATTTTCCTAAATTAGAGCTGTCAATTAACTTTCTGACAAATTGAATTAAATATTAAAAAATATTTGCTTCAATTTTGACACAATAAGCATTTTTGTATATTCTTTTACACATTTTCTGTGCACTGAATGTTTCTTATTGTGTAAGTCAGGGTTTTCAAGAACAAAAAGATCACAGTCTTAAAAACTGACATGACACACTCGGCTTTAAAGGGTCTGAAACCTGTGAAAAGAGTCCAGTTTGTTATGTGGCTCATTATTAACTGTAAGGTTCTGCTCAGTTTCGTCTCAGACATGGTGAACCTGTACTACCGCTCCGACCAGGACGTTCAGAAGGACCCGGAGCTACAAGCGTGGATCAGAGACATAACAGAGGAAGGTTTCACTGAGCTTCCCAAGTTTGGTACGTTTTTGTTACTTTGTCTTAAATATACATATAAGGTTCAACTTTAAGTCAACGTATGTAAAAATAATGAGTTATGATGCAAAAGCTTGTCATAATATAATTTCAAGTGAGAAACTGCTTAACTTTTCCGTATTGTTATTGTCAGAGTTCTGCCCTCTGCTTGGGTTTATCTTTAGTTTATTTGTGTTTTATATAGTTTATTTCTACCAGTGCTGAGTTCTTTAGTTACTCTCTGTCGCCCCCTGGTGCTTGTTTTCTTTCCCCTTGGCTTCCTCCTAGTTGGTCCTGCCCACACCTGCTCCCAATCTGCTGATTAGCCTGCCTTGGTTCAGTCTCCCATATATACACCCCCTCTGCAGTCGCTCAGTGCTGGTTTGTGTTTTGTTGTTCCGTCGTCTCTGGTTCTCCACGTGACGTTTAGTTTTTTTTCTTTGTTCCTTGTATTGTTTGGATTTTACCTCAGCTGCCTTATTAAATGTGCAATGCTCACCTCCGCCTCCTGGTCTCTGCATCAAAAACCAGTTAGTGAACTTTAATCAATATTTTCTATACGAAATCTCCGGAAATCCCTGCTAACATTGCCTGTTTTTGTATCACTAACTTATTTTTCCTCATTCTCAGTGTTAATGCAGACGCTGCATTTAGTTCTATTGCAAGTGTTTCTCGTTTCTCCGTTTTTAAATGAGAAATTGACGCTGTTTGCGTAATCAACAGGTGAGTCCTCCAGCGTTGCCCTGTTTGTTATTCCCCACCAAACCCCCTCTGACTGTCATCAGTCCTGCATGTCCCGCCCCTAAAAAAACTGCTGGCATGTCATTGCTCCGACCTGCTGGTGGTTAGAAAACGGACGTATTAGCTGGAGTCTTTCAAGATGAATTAGTTAATATACTGGAAACTCAGATCTGTGGACAGTCCGGTTAGTTTGGTTAACCTGCAGACAGCTCTCCTGATCGTATGGCCACTTTTAGCACGTCCCGGACTCAAACCAGATGTAATTCCAGCTGTCACCTCTACCTCACCACTGCCTATCCTTCCACACCATCAATTCTAAAGCCCGTCTGTGTGTAACTTATTATAACAATTTCAGCAGGAAGCTAAAGTTGGAGGAATCACAGCTTCCTCTGTTTTATGGTTGTCTTATTCAGGTCTGTCGAATACTCTCAGCAGCAAAGAGGAACTTTCCACTCTACTGGCCGTGGCCATTTTCACCAGCACTGCTCAGCACGCTGCAACCAACAACGGACAGGTAGCGAAAACCCACAGGGCCGGTGAATAAATGAGCTTAGAAACAGTTTTCACAAATACACATTTTATTCATACATGCACAGTACAAGATCCACACACAGCATGATTCACACAAGCACACAAGATCCACACCTGCACAGCACAGAGGCTGTAGACAGAGCGGCTGTTTGGGTTTCCGTCCATCAGTGACGGGTCTGTATGGAGCTAAATCGGTCTCTAATTTCACAAATACACATATAAGATCCACACACGCACAGAACAAGATTCACCAAATGATTCCTGGTCCATGAACAATTATAGGTCAAATTAAAAAGTACCAGTGGTCTTTAAACTTCACTGCTTTCGTGTGTGGATTTTTGAGAATCTCCTCGATACACAAATGCTTTTTTTAAACAGGGGATGGTTTGCAACCAATCACAGAGCTCCCTTATATGAGCCAATCACAAGAAAGTAATCCATGTTGGATCACTTACGCCCAGATCCCATATCCTCTATATCCGGCCTGCTCCGTTCCAGACCGCCTGCTCAAAGCAAAGCCTACAGCCTCAGCTGTTCCTCCGTCCTGCTCGGCGCTGACTTCCTCTGAGCTCCAGGAGAGAATTCATAGTAGAAAAACATGCTGAAATTAACGCTTAATTTAATATGACATAATTAAATCTCACCATCAGCATCAGTCACACGTGTTTCTGCCCAAACTTTATTTTTTTCGATGTGGGTCTTTGTAATAGAAATAATCATCGTACCTCCCAGCCTCTCTTCATTCATGCCTGCAATCACAAGTTTGTTTTGAAGTTGTGAGATTTGTGATTGGATGTAATTAAACTTTTAAGCCTCTCGGTATAAGATAAATATTTTGATGGAAATGATAAATCTGCTTCCTGGTCTGTTGAAGTACCAATAGATGCATCCAATCCTTTAATTAAACGGTCTTAGTTTGTGGGAATATACATGCTCTAATTCAGGGGTGGGCAATTCCAGTCCCCGAGGGCCGCTATCCTGCAACTTTTAGAAGTGCCTTTGCTTCAACACACCTGAATCGAGTAAGTAAATGTCTGTAAGGACTCTGGAGGAACTGAATTCACGCTGAGAAGGTAACTCGGCCATTTGATTCAGGCGTTTCGGACCAACGATGGATCTGGAACCCTGCTCTACTTGCTAGTTACTGATCTGTCTTTACCATATTTTAGTTTGACAAACTGGATCTTCTTGACATTCTTTGTCCTGTTTGGTGCGATCGTGGATCTTGACCTGACCGGACGGGAGCGGAGCTAAAAATACCTCAGCTCCGTATTTTTTTGATGGTGAAGGACAGAGAAGACTGTTGGGTTCAAAAATGTAGGTTTGTAAAAGAAGAACTGAAATACACAGGCGAGGGATTTTCAAACAGCTTCCTGCAGGAGGGAGGACAGTTGCACCCAAGACTCAAACACTCTGTCTCTACCGGACCTCCGCTGCAGGGCGTTTATTAACAGAACATGACACATGACACATGGTTCTACAAAACAGAGTATTGTTCTGACAGAACAATTGATCAGTTCATAAAAACACAGGATGCTCCACCAGAATCACAAGGCAGGATGGTCTCTTTGACTGAATAATAAGACGGACTGAAGCATCTAATTTCTACAATGTTTCATATGAACAAACATTCATTCAACATGCATTTATGGATCACATGTGTGTATTTGTGAAAACGGAGACTAATCTAACTCCGTACAGAACCGTCACCGATGGACGGAAACTCAAACAGCCGCTCTGTCTGCAGCCTCCACTACAGCCACTGTTTTCCTTGTCTTCAGTTCGACTGGTGCGCCTGGGTTCCCAACACCCCCTGCACCATGAGGCTCCCCCCACCATCGGACAAAGACGCCATCACCATGGAGATGATCATGGCCACCCTGCCGGATGTGGGCCAGTCCTGTGTGCAGATGGCCATCACATGGCATCTGGGACGAGCCCAACCGGATGCAGTGAGTCTGATTTCACTTATTACACTGGAAAGAATCCAGATCTAGATAAGTAATTTATTCTTAAAATAAGTATATTTTTTCTTGGATTGAGGGAGGTAAAAGAGACATTTTGCCTATGGAACCAGAAAATTTACACTTGAAAATAAGAAAACACAATTGAATTGTTTTATTTCAAGTGCATTTTATCCAATTATCTTATTCTAAGAATAAAAATACTAATTCCATTGGCAAAACTATCTCATTTACCTACTCAAATTAAGGGTAAATACATTTAATTTAAGACATTTTTGCTTATTTCTAGATCGTTTTTTCAGTGTATCCCCCAAACAGCAGACGCCATTCAGACGTTGGTTTTTAGGCTAAATCTGGTCGCTCTATCGTAGTCTGGATTAAGTCCAAAATGATTCTGCCTTTGTCCTGCTTTAGTCCACTAAAAGACGCTACAAACCCAGTTTTTAACGTTTTTATAACGACCTGAATGTTACGGCTTTTACCTTTCAACTTTCAACGTAGACGTCGTTTAGACATAAATCATGTCTCTTAAACTCTTAAACTTTAAACGCCCTAAAAATCAGACAACCAAGTTTTCAGTCAGATGAATTTTTATTCTTTTCTAGAGAGAAAGAAATGATCTATTTCTACTTTAACATTGAGTGGATGATCTGGTTGATTTGTCTCTATAAAGTGACCAGAGATGGCATGATGTGAATTGGAGCTATAGAAACAAACTGAATAGAATTGGATTGAAATGATAAACGATAAAAACATGGCTGCCAATCATTTTAAATTTGGTTTTGCTGTACTTTTCATTATTAGTGTGAGAATCATTAAAAACATTTCAGAGAATTTAAACAAAGGAGAGGTTTTAAAAGTCTTTAAAATCCTCCTGTCTCCAGTGTTGTTGTTGGCAGCCATCTTAGATGTAGTCTTGGTCTTCAGGATGAAAACTATTTTTAGTTTTAGTCACATTTTCTCATCACTATATGAGATAGTTTCAGTTGGTTTTAGTCGACTAAAATTTAAGAGGTTTTATTGAGTTTTATGTTGCAAAAAAAGTTTATAATTTGGAATAATAACCAGATTGTTTCCCAGACTGACAGCTCTATCCTAGATGCTACAGTAGCTGGATATAGAATGCTGCCGTCTAGTTAATCATTGCTGTTGGGCAGAAAACGTTAATTTATAGAATTCAAATAAACTTTTTTTGTGAATTAATGCTCTACTTTATTAAAAAGTTGTGAAAATAGCAGATCTAGTTCAACACATCCTATTGGTTAATATAGCAGACAGACAAGCTGACAGAATGTCCAACAATGGAATGATTTTAGACATCCAAGGTTTCCGTCCCAAAGCAAACACTTCCTGATCTACTGTGAATTCTGCATTAAACACAGATCTATAAAATCTGCATTACTGCAAAAAAGCAAAGAACAAAAACATTCTTTCTATTTTGGTAATTTTGGCTTTATTTCTTTACTTTACCCCTCGGTTACTGATGCTCAAGGGTCAAAGTAGATTTAAATTCAGGGTTTGAAATAAAATAAACAGAAATAACCTCCATAATTGCCTTGTTATGCCTAAACTGAATGAATATGCTGAATGAAATGTTGAAATATTTAAAGTTAACATAGAAAATGTTTAATGACAATAGAAGGAAACAATGACCTTATATTTAGATAGATAGGAACGAGAACAATGACAGAGAAATATTCAAACATCTATGAACCTTTACATCTGGGTCTTATTCAGAAATAAAGAGAATTCAATGAATTATTTGCTTTGGGTATAATTTAGGGATTCCTTTTGGTAGAAATTAAAGAATGTTTAGCATCACATCTTGTGAGCTGGAAGAAATAAATCTTGATAGACAAAGATGTTTTCTTACGCTTGGCAGAGGATGATCAGCCACATCTAGTTTATTAAGTAGCGAGAGCAGGAAGAGCCGTACTGCTGAGAGCGAACCATCAGAGTGGAGCTTAAAGTGCAGACTCTAAGCTAAGCTGCGCAAAGACGCATTTCTGCACAAGCACAGCTGGAGGAGCAGAGTTAGTCAGAGTTCAGCGCGCCGTACCGGATCATTTGTCAGTGAAGCTCGGCGCTCCACATCTCTGCCTTCATGCTGCTCATCTACATTAAGATCCAAAATCCTGTTATTAAAGTCAGAATACTGACTTCTTTCTCATTTTATACTGAAGTAAAATTTAAAATCAGTTAAGTTTTTTATTTTTTCAGTGACTCTAATCCTCTATTGTTATTAATGAAGGATTAATGGTGGATGCTATTTTTATGCCACCCAGAAACACAGAAAAACAACTGGCTAAGCTACGTGAAATTGGAACTACAATATGAGCAGATGCATCATGGGTAATAAGGGGCTAAACAAACAGACGGACTTTTAATAATTAATATATTTGGAAATATTTAAATTTTATAATTGAAGTTTATTTGTTTTTTATGTCTTAATCAAGGTCATTAGGTGAGTGGAGCGAAGCTATGCGCCCTCTATTGGCCACTTTTATTCTGCTCCAGTTTAGTTGTTCTTTGGGTGAATCATTTGAGAAAGCTTTTTAATGAAAAAGATGCAGCTCTGAGCTTTTATATGATTTGAACCCGTTCCTCTTTAACTGCCAGTGGTTTCCTCCTGCATAGATTCCTCTGGGCCAGTATGCAGAGGAGCATTTCACCGAGCCGACCGCCGTGGAGCTGATTGAAAAGTTCAGAATGAAGCTGAAGGAGATTGAGGAGCAGATCCTGGATCAGAACGCAGGACTGGACCTTCAGTACCTTTTCCTCCTGCCGAGCCGCGTAGAGAACAGCATCACCATATAGGACCGGCTTCACTCCGACTGCTTCCCTTCATCCTTTCTGGGTCAAGTTAGAGGATTGTAAGAAATATGGAACCCAGCAGAGGAGAGAACAGAGCAGACGGCCATGCAGGAAGCAACTCACAAAGCTTTTTAAATAACTAGGTCAAAGGCAGTAATCTAGCTGTAATATATAGCCTAATAAATATAGTCTATTAACCTAAAGCAATATGCATGGTATGGCTGTTAGAGTCCTAGCCATTCAAAATCAGTTTCACCACCAGGGGGTGGACATCCCACTGGACATCCCACTGGCCACCCCACTGGTCAGTGTAAATTGCTGTTCAGCATTTCCTCCCATTCTGCACATCCAGCGATGTAACATTTAAAATCACACAATAAACCAGGATCTGAGGAGGTTTTACTAAAGTTATAGGAATTTGAAAATAATCTAAGATAAATCTAGGATAATAAATCATATGCATGGCTGGATTAAATGTGTTAAATAGTACCAAGAATACAAGTCCTTACAATCTGAGACTAAAAAAAAAATACAATCATTAAATTCTGTGAATGAAAATAAACTCTTAACTTTGCAAAGGAAAAAGTTATAATGTCACCATGAAAAAAGTCCAGAAATGATGAGAATAAATGATAATTTGCAGGAATAAATAAAAATAACGAGAGAAATGTGCTAAAACTACCAGAAAAGCAGCTGGAACATTTAAAAATAAAACATTAACAGACAAAGATGTTGACATCAGGAGATTAAAGACGTAAAAACTCCAGGAAAAAGTAAAGTTGTATAAAACCAGAATAATAGCAGATTAATGAAGAGGATCATTTTTATCTCCAGCTGTAGTTTGGATGATCTTCATTCATTCGTTTTGTCTTATAACATAATAACTTTACTTTTATTTTATTTAGACTTTACTCTCATAATGTTATTTCTGTACTTTCCTGGTCTTAGGACTCTATTCTTGTAATGTTCTGATTTATTCTCACGTATTAAAATAAAGTCTGTATGTTTGATAATAACTGATGTATTTTTTACCTTCTACTGTTTAAGGTTTAATTGTTTCCATGATTTTTTTTTTGCATGTTTGCAATAAAGTCATTAATTTCTGTTATTGGGTTAAATGGGTTTGCTTATAAAATTAAGGTTTAATAAAGATAAATAATCCATCTGCATCGATATTTGTTTTGGTTTATTAATGTTAAAGTTTCTTAACTGGCTGTAAATGTGGAAATCTGAGCTGTGATTCTGGATTCCACAGAGAGGACGACCAATCAGGAGCTTCCAAGGTTTATTACACATTTATAGAGAAATAAATGATTCAGAATAAAATAAACTACAAATAAAATCAGCTGAAAATGAAAACATTGAATTGAAGTGAGGCTCCTCAGTGGGACTAGAATGAATGAATGAACAAATGAAGGAATAAATGAACAAATAAATAAATTAACAAACAAATGAATGAATGAACGAATTAACGGATGACTGAATTAACAAATAAAACTGAATGAATGAATAAAAGAATGAACAAATGAATAAATAAATGAACAAATAAACAAATTAATGAACAAATGAATGAATAAACAAATAACTGAATGAATGAATAGAGAAATTAGACAAACGAATGAATGAATGAAAGAATTAATAAATGAAAAAGTGAATAAATAAATGAACAAATGAATGAATTAACAATCAAATTAGCTAATTAACAGATGAATTCATGAATAAACAAATACATGAATGAATGACTGAATGAATGAATGAATGAATGACACCCGCCAGTGGAATCCGTTCATGTCACCATGAATATTAGATTTTTCCACCTATAGTAGCACTCAGTGAACCCCATGTTTACCGGGATATGTAGATCCCGCCTCCCTCAGATGACCTGAGTTCAGTGGTGATTTTTACCGCCAAATATTCTGATATCTGGATTAAAATGTAAACGCTTAACAGGTTCTTCTAAACACAGTCAGAGGATCCAAACAGCTGGCAGACGACATGTTGGCCCGTCTAACTTTCTTCTAATGGCTCCATGTTTGGCTGCTAAGTGAGTTTATGTTGTTTTTATGACAACATGACCTGCCATACACCAAACACCTGCCCCTGCAGAGTGTCATGTTTTCTCCTGACCAACAAGCTGAAGAATGATAGAATAATAAAAAATAATAAAGAGAAGAATAATAAAACTATATAATAAACTATATAATAAAACTATATATATAC
>JAGKQL010000069.1:4934663-4972456 GCA_018398635.1 Cyprinodon brontotheroides | reverse complement strand
AATCATGGGATACCGAAGGCTAGTCCTTCAAAACGGGCTAAAAGCTGCATTTGTCGGCCGAATAACGGTAATATAATGTTCACTGACCTTTGATGACCTCTACAGACCATTAGAATGATAGCAGGACAAAAATGTTATATATTTTGAAATATGCATTTTAAAATTTATTTTTTAATAGCAAAAATGTTAATTTGTACTGCTATCATTTTATTGACAATAATAGTTTGTAGAGGTCATCAAAGGTCAGCGAACGTCTGTTCACGCTAAAACTGTTAATTTCAAATAATTATAAGTTGCTAACCTGAAAATATGAATAATTTAATTTCAACCTGGAAAAAAATGGTAGCGGCACAAACGCAGCACAGTTGATTGGCAGCATGTAAGTGTGAGCAGGGCGGGACCAGGGGAGTGGTTGACCTCTGGTGACCCCTGGAGAACATTTTTCTTTTATCTTTAGAATGAAAGGAGAGCAAATGAAATCTTTTTTTGCTGCACAAACATAGCCGGGTGACTTACTCTGGCGTTAGAACACAGCCTTCGGGTGCAATAGCGCCTCCAGCTGGTAGAATGAGGGGCTGTAACCTCTAACCCTGTTTTCCCACAGATGAACCATCTGACGTGTCTCATGTTTCGAGGTGACGGCAGGAAACAACCTCATGTTGCCTCACAGATATCTGATGTTAATTATGTCCATAAATTTATGATCATCCGGTTTGAACCAGTTTTGTTTCGTCGTTGTTTATAAAACATTTTTATTGCTTCCTTTCCTGTTGAACACCCGAGCTGCCGCTCTGTGAGTTTCTCCTACAGCTCAGAGCTTTTTTCTAGGAGCAACGCTTTAAAGCAAAGAATTCATTTTGAGGTATTTTTAGTTTTTTAGCTCCAGTCAGAAAATAAAGGCTCCTAAAATAGGCCTGGTGCTGAGAAAGCTGCTCCCATGGGCTCCGCTTGCTCCCTGTCCTTTAGCATTCCTCCTGGGTGACGCAGCCCTCCCCCCCCATTTTCTGCCTGACCTCTTCTGATAGGCTAACCCCAAACTTCCTGTTTGATTTGGGAAGAAGGCCACGGTTGGAGCATGAGAAAAGGTTTGGCAGAGCAGCTCGCAACTGATTGTTTACCAGAAGACTTTCCTTCATGACCTCAGATCCAATAAGAAGGAAACTAAATCAGAAAGAGGTTTGGAAATAAAAAAAATCCCCGTGGCTCCAGAGACGCCTCCCATGGAGCCTGATGGGGGGGGGGGAATCAATCCCATCTTGATTTCTCAATCATCTGGTGACGCATTTTATTTTTATTTAATCAGCAGATCTTCATTTACCAGGAAAAAAAAGCTCAATGAGGGAAACACTTTAAGAAACAGTAATAAAAATATACATTTTAATCTTTTTTTACATTGTTTTATTATTTTCCTGTACAGAAATTTGTGGTTGTTTTGTCTGTGAAAGGATCTCAATTAATAAACTTTATTTAGCTGGAAAAACAACAAAAAATATAACAAACCTGCAGCTTTTTTTCCCAATTAGTGCTGGAAAATCGACTCCTTATATCCCATAATGAGAAAACAGGAAAACATTTTTAAGTTGAAGAGAAGATTCTCAGTCATCCTGGTCATAGTCATTCATAAAAAAGTTTAAAAGAAAAATCCTCTGTACTTTGTTTGAAAGTTTGAAGACGTCGGGACAAGACTCTGCGGGACATCTACACCTGATGGACAAAGGACATTCTTTGGAGGACCAGAATGTTCACGTTTTGGACAAAGAAGACAGGTGGTTTGAGAGGAAGGAAGCATCTATGTTAAGAAAGAAAAAACCATTAGGTAATACCGGGCAGTTCCTGGGGGCCCATAAAACTCTGTTTCCATGTCTGGAGCCAATCCAACTCATTCCTTATTTCTGCACATTAATGGACGTTTTTCTCAAAAAATGCCATCAGAACGTTGATAATATTAAGTGTGTGTCTCCGAGCCCTACCTTCAAAGTGTCCACCATATTCAGATCAGTCCATTTGCTGCACATGTTCAGAAAAGGTCCAAACGGGCAGCAGCAAAACCATTTTGGAAAACAAACCTATGCAAAGAGCAAAGTGTTGCCAACTTAGCACCCTTTAGTCGCTATATTTCAGCCACTTTTTTCAGACCCCTCTAGCACTTTGATTTCTAAAAGTCTCCTAGTGCCATTATTCTAGAGACTTTTTACTGCTACTGGAGCACTTTGGAGCACAAATATCTAAAAGCAGCTGAACTCTGCTCTCCAGAGCGAGTAGATTGGTAACCCGCCTCCCTGCTCTCCTTCATCTTGCTCTGCTGTCACTGATTCATGCAGCTATTATTTCATCCAAATGAAAAATGGAGAACAGATAAGCAGATCATGGCTTGTCTACTGTGCGAAAAGCAGAAGGACTGGGTTATTTACTTTTGGCCTTTTGGAAACACAGGGAAGGAGCAATTGTGCTAAGTGAGCTTAGTGCTTGGAAAAATCTTTCTTTTAAAAGTAAATAGTCGCTCATATTCAGAATTCAAACTTCTGAAGTAGTTCTCTTAAATCTGAAATGATTCCATCCTGTTCAATAAATGATCCAGTGTTTTTTTTTAATTCAGAGTAATTTTTCATGTGAAACTGTGCTTTTACTGGAGGCATCCATAAAAGTTTGTCAAAGAACACTACTGCCATTTCTATACTGGTTAGTGACATTGTCCGCGGTCGCGGTGCTCGGCTGTTGATCAAGTCCCAGTGCTGTATCTGAGGTGTTTTGTCGGCAACGCCGCTATTATCCAAGTCATCTTGAAAACATTCTTCTTCCAAATGTTGGCTGGCATATTACGGGGTTTTCTCTGGCCAGAAGTTTGCGATGGCAAATCCTCCTCTTCAAGTTGGCGTATCCAACGACCAACTTAGATCCGTGATGTGATCAGGAAACCGAAAGGCTGCGTGAATAACCTCTTTTTTCACTTTTTACCCGATGTATTCCAGCATTCAGCTGCGTCATGCACCGGGCATTGTCAGCTTCACTATAGCTCTGGTGAATTTCAATGGTGAAAGTCCTCTACAAATCTTTAATAATTGTTGTTGTTGATTGCAGATGTGTCTAGTAGTTCTACAGTGATTTAGCTTGGAAAGCGGGAGAATGGCGCTAGGCTTTACCGCACCGTGACGGCGTACTGCTGGAAGGAAGATGCAGCAGGAAGGAGGGGCTACTTTGTGATTTGTAAGCAAAAATGGCCGCTTCCTGGACTGATTGATTCCTGAGGAAATTATTTTTTATTTTTCTTTTACTTATTATTGCTAAATTCATTAATCTCATTGGAAAAGCAATATATTAGTTTTTTAGGTATGGGCCAATGATCCATTGATTAATCCAGCAGCTGTTTCTGTCCACCGCCTTTGTTTAACCCTATTAAACGGTTGACGCCATGATGTCATTCTGCTTCCCTCCACCATCTTTGTTCTCTCTGCAGCCAAAGGCCCTGATCTACTAACAGACACAATACATTATTATAATATTAGACTAAAGCTTCTCATTAATTAAATAACCTAATCTGTAACAGACATTTTAGACATTTGGAAGGAGGAACTCTACAGTTCATTAAGCTCAACTCCTTTTATCTGTGGATCTGGTGATGATCTTAGATCCTCTGGTGTCAGCGCAGGGACCGTCCTCGTTACCAGAGCAGACCATGTGACTGAGCAAACCTTTGCACCTCGTCACAGTGGATTCAGGAGCCGTCTCCATGGTTACACGATTATAGAGGGAGGCAGTTAAGATCTCCCTGATGGAGAGCCTTGGCGCCCTAACTAAAGCAGTAACAGTCTGCTTTTATCAACTGGATGGTAACTCCTCCTGAACTACGGCCACCAAGCTTTAAAAATCTTTTGTTTTCAAATGAACTAACCATTAAGTCAATGTTAATGATCTTTTTCCAGGACCGGTTCTGTAATTTTTGAGTCTGTTCATGAAGCATGGAGCCGCCGATACAAGGCTGGCAGCTTTGAACTGTCCAAGGGTTTGAAAGCTGCCTTCAGGAAAATGCTTTGAGCAAATGAACATTGTAGCATCAAACTCTGCAGGGATCTTCTGATGGACAATATGATCCATGCCTGTCGAGTCTTCAGATCCTTGACGGTGAAAATGTTCCCCTTTCTTGGATTCACCCGTTTTCTGGTGGAAGTTTAGAATAGTGAGATTAACAGAGAAAGGAGGAGTTGATGGTTTAAACTTCTCTGTACGTCCGTTTCAGCCACTGAACCATCGTTATTCATCTATGATAATGGAAACTCTGCATCTATGACGCCTTTAAACATATAATTTTAAAACGGTGCTAAATTTCCAATCCCGTAATTCCTCTGATCTACCTTTAGCCGCTAGCAAAGGATCAGTTAGCAGCAGAAACTGTGAAAGTGTTCATCATCGTTACGTCGTCTCCATCAAAGCGCTCTGAGAAAACCTCCTTTTGGAGGAAACTATAAATATTCTTCCATGGAAATTCCCTCCAAATGTTTATCCACAGAATCCGTGGTTTTAATCCAGAGCAGCATCAATAAAACATCCTGGTAGGACGCTAAAGTTTCACCTTCATATTTATTAAACTATTTATTTATAGTTTTTAAACTTTTCACTGAAGTAGAATGTTTTTGTTTTTTCTGTGAAGTTGGAAGCAAAGTGTCTCTGTGAGCATAGTTTATGTAAAGCACACCAAGCTCTCCACTGCTCCTCCCCCCCACTCCAACATACATCATGTTCACCTCCTCACCCCTCCCTCCCTCCTCACCCCTCCCTCCCTCCAACAACTTGCACGTCTCTGTAAGACCAACCATGTTTTCCCTCAGTCGGCTCCAGCCCCCGTCCCACCGCCTGCTGCTCCTCATCTCCGTTCCTTTGGGCAGAAAGTGAATCCAGATCCAGGCTGGAAGCAGACCTCCATCAGAAAACGATGATGGACTTCCTGCTCCGCTGCTCCGCTTTTCTCCTCGCAGCTTCTGTGTTTGGCTTTCCTTCGGCCCTGAGCCGGGAGCTGAGGGACGGAGACGCTTTCTGTGACGCAGACGGCTGCTTTGTCGTCTACTTGGAGCGTAAGATCTTCCTGGACTCATGGAGGTCCTGCAAGGACAGAGGCGGGAACTTGGCTACCATCAAGCGCAGAGCGGAGGCCGCCTCTATAGCCGCGCTCTTCTCCTCTCTGGACCTGCGGGGGTCACGCGGCGAGGTCAAAGTGTGGATCGGGCTGCAGCGTCAGCCTCGTCAGTGCAGCTCCCATCCGCTGAGAGGTTTCTCCTGGACAACCGGCGACCAGGACACGGAGTACACCAACTGGCAGAGAGAGGAGCCCCCCGGCATGTGCGGGGTGCCTCGCTGCGTGGCGCTGGGGTTCAGCACTCAGGACCGCAGGGAGAACTTCATGTGGGGGGACCGGCCGTGCTCCGACCCCGTCGACGGATACCTTTGCGCTTGCCCCACAGAGGATGTGTCCTGCCTTGAGGGCGGCGCGGGCGTCTCCCCTACTCAGCCGTTTGGTCGCGTGGCACCACTCCTGACTCACCTGCGCCCGGATCCAAGCGCCAGCGTCACCTGCCCTGCAAACACCAGCCGAGCTCAGGCGGGTTGTTTTACTGAAAAAAGAAAGCGGGCAGGTGGAATGGTCTGAAGAACCCCCGCTCTGCCCGGTTCCCCCCGTTTCAAACCGGCGGTGCACACAGGGTAACGGAGGATGCGACCATGTCTGCAGGGAACGGTTCGGCCGGGTGGTCTGCGAATGCATCCAGGGCTTTTATCTCCAGAGCGACGGGCGGAGCTGCGAGCCCGACGTCTGCCGGGGGAACCGCTGTGAGTTCGATTGCCTGCCTCGTTCAGACGGGTACGAGTGCGTCTGCCCCCAAGGATACCAGCTGGCATCGGACGGACGTTCCTGTCCAGATGTTGATGAGTGTCTCCGGTCTCCGTGTCCACAGCTCTGCCAGAATCTACCGGGAACCTTTGAATGCCGATGCAGGGAGGGTTACCTTCCTACCCCCGAGGGGGTTTGTTTGGACGTAGACGAGTGCTTGGATGGAGCGTGCGAGCATTACTGTATAAACACTGAAGGCTCCTATTCCTGCAGCTGTGAAGCCGGGTTTTCCGTGGACAGTGAGGAACCCGGCCATTGCGTCGATGCGGACGAGTGCCGGATTGCGGGGCTGTGCGAGCAGCTGTGTGTGAATCATGTGGGCGGTTTTCAGTGCTCCTGTGTGGAAGGTTATGAACTCCTGTCTGATCAGAGGAGGTGTCAGAAAATCAGTCTGAGCGGATCCGTCACATCTCCCTCTCTGACGGTTCGCTGGCCTGGTTTCGGACGGGATCCCTGGACCCCAGAGCCCAGCAGCGACCGCCGGCTGCTAAATCCGGAGCCGACGGCTCCATCATCAGCCTCTGACCGTGAGGTCACCAAGGTCACCGGCGCCTCTCAGGATCCTCCTTCCCTTCACTCTGTGACACAAAGATCTGAGCTGGAGCAGAAACCTCAGTGGGAGGTAAAAACTGCAGAGACTTTGGTCTTTCCCGCCACGTCCCTCAGCTCTCTGTCACACCCGCATGAGGCTGATGAAGACGACGCTGCCTCAGCCCTTCCAGTCCTTCCCACTTCCACCATCTCAGAGGGAGCTTGGAACTGGTGGCCGGAGGTTTCCACTTCCTCTCAGCGTTCACAAACTCCTGCAGAGACACAAACGGATCCAGACAGAGGAGGAGAAGCGGAGCAGGAAGTGCAGCGTCCTGGTGACCACGCCCACTTCCCAGGACAGACGCCTGGAGATGATGCTACGCACTCCGCTGTTCCCACTGAGTTTAGCCCACTCCCCCCGGACGGGGAGCATGAACAGATCAACACGGCGGTGCTGGTGGGCGTCCTGGTGTCCATCTGCGTCCTCGTCGTGTTGATGGTGGCGGCGGCCGTTTGCTGCCGTGCTCGTCATCGGGGCGTGAAGCCCAGGAACAAGAACGCCACCGAATGCTACCACTGGATCTCTGATGCTCATGGGAAGCAGGGGGCCCTCGGCCCCTCGGCGGGAGACAGGACCCCTGTTTGAACCGCAGGCAGAAACACAGAAACTGTTTTATTATAGAATAAAAAAAGAACGATTGATAAACTTAAAGAGCAGCTGGGATCAAAGCATTCAGAGTTTCTGGAAACTTTTAAGTTTATTTTACATTTAAACTTTTCTATGTTTTTATGTTGATTAATTTCAACAACAGAAAAACAATCGACAGCAAAGACGTTACAGAAACATGAGATCCACACGACCTGTGGGCGTGTCTCCATGCTCTGATAGGGGCCCCATGTCCTCAGCACAGGGGCCAGCAGGGGCCCCACCGCATGTCACAGTCGACCTCGGCTCAAACACCTGAATAATCTCTAATGATGAACTTTAAGGCGTTCATCAGCAGAACTGTCTGGCAGTGGTTCACGGTATGGAGGGAAATCAGCGCCATTATTGCAGGCAAAGAATATAAAAAAAATAACATGAAATACAGAGGTGTTTGAAAAATAAATGTTTTCATTGTTACTTTGCTGTTTTTTAGATGTTATGTTTTAAATTTTTCACTATTTCCAAAAAATTCTTGTTTTTTTTTACATTTAGGTTTACATTTAAATTTTAGAATTTTTCTTATTTTTCACGTCAAGATTGAGTTTTATGAGATTGCACATTTTCTAATTGTTTTTCATCAGATAATTTCTTTTCACCTAAACACCAATAAAAATGTTGCTAACATCCAGCAGAAACATCTCTTCTCTGGAAAATAACGACATTTTTATTATATGAAAACATTAAAGTTTCTCTCAACTGAAAAATACATTGGTTTACTGTATGGAAGGAAAAATGTTCCTTTATTAGAGGCAAAGAAATGTTTTAAAAATACATGAGGACAGAAATTAAATGTATGAAAAAATGAATATTTTCAGAGTAACTTTGCTGTTTTCTTAGATTTTATTTTTTTAATTTTCACTTTTTCTAAATACTTTTTTAAACAAATACATATTTTACAGTTTTAACTCTTCTTATTTATCTTTTTTAGATTGAGCTTATGAATTGCACCTTTAAAAATGTTTTTTTTTTTTACAGATCACTTTCTTTTTCATTTGAAGACCAATAAAAATGTTGATAACGTTCAGCAGAAACATCTTTACTCCAGAAAAAAGGCAAATGGGATCTGCAAAAAATAATGATTTAGAAAACATGAAATGAAAAAAAATATATATATAAGAAAACCCCTACACATTTTTAATATGTGAAAACATTTAAGTTTCTCTCATAATCTTTCTTCTTTATGAAGGTTTGCAAGTTTTCATTTTTATAAGGTGTTTTCTGTTTGCAACAATAATGGCACTAAATTCTCTCCATACTCAGGGCTGTTTGATCCACTGAAAAAAACTGTGGTTTACGGTATGGAGGGAATTCAGTGCCATTATTGGATGCACAGACTATGTTTTAAAAAGATTCAAGTAATATAAAATACAGAAATTAAATGTACGACAAATTAGTATTATCAGAGTTAAAAATGCTTTTTTCTTAAATCTAAATTTTTAGAATTTAAAAAAAAAATTTTTTTTAACATGGACAGATTTGACATTTTTAACTTTTCTTATTTCTCTTTTTTAGACTGAGTTTTATGAATTGCACCTTTTCAAATTGTTATTTACAGATCACTTTCTTTTCCCCTGAAGACCAATAAAAATGTTGATAACATCCAGCAGAAACATCATTGCAAACTGGATCTGGAAAATAATGAAATAAAAAAAGAAAAAACATGCATAAAAACATTTTTAATATGTGAAAACATGAAAGTTTCCCTCAAAAGCTTTTTTTTCATTATGAAGGTTTGCAAGTTTTCATTTTTATGAGGTGTTTTCTGTTTGCAACAATGTTTCAGTTATTTTCGAAATTCAGTTTATTTCTATGGAGCTGCCAATCACCAGAGTGGGCTTCTCAGTGGGTGTGTCGCTGAGTGGGGAAAACCAGTTAGAAACGTGAACGTGAACGCGTTGGTGGTGACCAGTGGGCAGAGATCCACGACTACGCTTTCTGCGCGTACAGTTACCCAATCGCCCTGGCTGCTCAGGCACTGCTGGAGGACAGCTACATGGGGGCCTACTTTAACTCCTGGATGTTCAACAGCCTGAAGCCTGGATTCTAACTCTGACACCCTCGCCTCCCAAAGCTACAAAAATACTACACTTATTACACATCCCATTATCACTAAAAGGAGGCAGAGGAATAACTGAACATCTGACACAGAGAGCAGGAGAGAGGGAGAGGAAGAAGGAAGAGTTGGAAAAGAGTCAAGGGAGGGAGAGAGAGAGAAGCCATAGCAATGCTAAGCTAGCGCTAGCCTAGAGCTAGCTACTTCCCTTGCTATCAGAAATAAAACCGTGTGAAACTGAGAATTGCTCAGTAGAAAAGTGCAGCAGAAGGTGCTATGTATGTTTTAATTCTGGACAGTTAGAGTTACTGAGATACAGAGATATCACAGAGAAAATGACTTAATCCCGACGGAGATCCATCTGGACAGCAGCAACACTGCTCAAAGTGAATACGATATGTACACCAACAGCAGCAGTAGCCCCCTCTAGTGGCAGGGAGCAGCAACCGATCTCCTTTCACTCATAATGGCACTAAACCCTCTCCATACTCAGAGCTGTTTGATCCATGGAAATAAAACGTCAGTTTACAGAATGTTTGCTTCTGGGTCAATTTTAAGGGGTTAAAAGGTGAATCAGTTAAATATTCACTCTATATTAAATTTACATCGATTCAAAATATCCTGATATTTAATTAGACTTAATTAGATACTGGTATTCATTCAAAAATATGTCAAATAATATTTATAGACATATCCTGTCATATACCATCCAGCCACTAGATGGCAGCAAACCACCAGAGATATAACATACAGATCAGACTATATTCTTCTTGACTATTTATCAGGATCACGTCTCACCAAGTTCACCTCATTTCTCTCCTTTAGCAGAAATGTTTAGACTAGAATTAAAGCAGGTTTTAAATCTGTAGTTTTTATTGAAAATCAAGTCTCTGAGTTCCTGAGACTGTGAGTGTCAGAGTCTAACTAGGGAGTACCAATATGTCGGCCAGTGGCTTCACTTCAACCCATACTACCAACCGGCAATCAGCCATCAGTGAAGAATAGAGAAAAGGGTGAGGGAGTAGCCAGCGAAAGGTTATAAAGTTCTTCATATCAGCTGACTTCCTGTAAATGAGGATCGGAGGGGCGGAGCTCTTCCTGGTTTTTACCTGAAGCAGGTAAAAACCAGGAAACACTCGCTCTGAAGATTAGGTGGATTAAAATCGCTTTCCATCAGAAATTAAAGGTAAAATCACATTTTAAACTAACTTTACTCAGATAGTTTTTCTCTCAGTTTTCTGCTCTGTGTTCAAACCAAGGTGGCTCTGGTGGTTTCTGTTGTGACTTTTTATTCAAACTTATTAGTGAAGCATTTTAGAACAAGAACAGACCTGTTTGTTCTAGTTCTTCAGCTCTGAAATTATTTACATGTTCTGTTCTGCAAACAGGCTTTGCTCTGACTATAGGGGGGAAAGCATACCCAGTTTTTCTTCTTTTTTGTGACTGAAATATTTCTGAACATCTCATATCAGGCACAGCCTTGAGGTTTTGAGTTTGGGCCCCACAGGTTTCCACTCAGGGTCCTTGAGCCAGAACATTAACCCCAGACTGATCCTCTGGCTCCCCAACGGCTGTTCTATCAGGTGAAATAAAACGACAGTTTGCTGAATGTTTGCTTCTGGGTCGATTTTAAGGGGTTAAAAGCTGAATCAGTTAAATATTTTCTCTATATAATATTTCAATGGATTCAAAATATCCTGATATTTAATTAGACGATACTGGTATTGATTCAAAAATATGAAGAAATGGATTTTAAATGTAAAATAATATTTATAGGCAGACATTATGTCATATACCATCCAGCCACTAGATGGCAGCAAACCACCAGAGATATAACATACAGATCAGACTATATTCTCCTTGTGAATTTATCAGGATCACGTCTCACCAAGTTCACCTCATTTCTCTACTTTTGCAGAAATGTTTAGACTAGAATGAAAGCCGGTTTTAATTCTGAGGTTGTGCGTTCGAAACCCACTCCCACAGCCTCCACTCTGGGTCCATGAGCAAGACCCTTAACCCCTCACTGCTCCACAGGGTACCCCACAATGGCAGCCCACTGCTCCCCAAGGGGAGGGGTTGAATGTAATTTCTCTAATGTATTTTGAAGTAAACAATGTTAAGGTATGTCTGTTTTTAGCCTCACAGGCTCCAAATGAAGGTCATGAGAGATAAGAATGAGTTTACAGAGCCTCCTTCATGGCATGAAGGGGAGGACTGCTGTTATTAGGAGATCCATCTGACCAGTGGAAGATAGATTAACCTAACAGGGAATGGCCTTGATGAACTCAAGTTGTTTTGCTTCAATGTTCAAGTGTGAGAAAGTTCTTTATGCAGGGGGTGAGTTGGTTCCCCTGGGGGGAGTGTGTTTGGAATTTTGTATCAATGTTTGTAGTGAGCTTTGCCTCCATCTCTCTGTCTGAGGATGGTAAATAAATTTGAACCTTATTTCTTGCAATAAATGCCTCCGTCACATCTTCCTAACTTCACAGTGAGATCAATAAAGTTAAATTATTATTATTACTATAAACAGGAAATGTAATTCTGAAAATAATGAACTCAGTTATTAAGAGGCTCATCAACTTGGCCCTGTGTTGAAATATAATTATATCACTCTTGAATTATGAGTTAAAATCACAGTATTTGTATTAATTGTTATTCAGAGATTGACAGATTGCAGATGCTGATTATTCATTAACTAAAATCAGTCTAACCAATCCCTGATATCTGCTGCCTGAAGCCAATTTATCGTGTTCTTCCCTTATTTACATGATACAAATGACACAACAATAACTCGTGCTGCACAAGCCTAATTTTAACAAAAATTAACATTTATGAAGTAACTGAAAAATAGAAAGCAGATGGAGGATCTTTGAATGATCTCAATGTTTGGCTGCTGAATGCACTAATGACTCTGAATGGATGTAAATTTCTGCTCAAACAGAAAAAAAAATGCAAAAAGTGGGGGTACTGTCACTGTCTTTGTTTTTTGTGAGTTTTCAGCTTCACATTGATTCATGTTTTTATTTGTTTTCTAGCTTTATTGGTGTTTTCTGAATATATTTCAGTTCTTAGGTTTTTCTTGGTTGCCCTCTGCTGCCCTCTTGTGTTGGCCTCCTTTTCCCCAGCTCCTTCTAGACTCCTCTGTTCACTAAAGGCTAATTTTCTGTCTAGTTTTACGGTTGATGAATTCCTCCCACTGCCCAACCCTAGTACCATATTGGAGAGACGTTTTAGTCTCATTGTTTATCAGGCTTAAAGGAGAAGTCCAGGGATCCGCGTCACAAAGCAGGTTTACTGAAACCTGATATCAGGGAAACTGAGTTTCACAATGAGAGTTTCCTCAACCTCTATTTGTGTTGCCATAGTAACGTCTCCCCATAGCTAACCTGGTAAGAAGCAGGTTTGGTTCATTAAACTCAGTCTCCTCTGTCTCTGCTCTCCTTATAGCTAAACTCTACTTGTCGTAGTTTTGTGCATTCAATAAAAAAAAATCATTCTCTAGGTCTGTTAGACATATTAGGTGTCAAAAACAAACATTGCATCTCTGACGAGGATTTGAAAGAATTATCTGCATTAATTCATAGAAAATGTAATTTATAGGGAGAGACTACATACATATTCAGAAATGAGTTCTACATTTTCACCAATCCATTTCATGCATATATGACCTTTTACATCCTCACACTAGCAGCATTATACAGACTCCTTTAACAGATACTTAACAGAACTTGATAACAGTGAGGAAACATTAATGTGTGTGATAACGGCATTATAGAAAATGAAACTGCAGTCAAACAGCACCGGTTCCATAGAATGGCTTCAGCCTGTGCCTCCTCTCACTTCTAGTAGGTTTCTGATAATATTCAGTTTATCATCGATAAAAGCCGCTTCAGCCACGTCTAAAACCATCCATCCATCCACTTTCTTCCGCTTATCCGGGGCAGAGTCTCTGATCCACACACAGCTCCTCCAGCTGCTCCCGAGGCGACGCCAGCTCAGAGACATCGTCCCTCCGGCGTGTCCTGGTCCTTCCACCAGGCCTCCTCCCAATGGGACATGCCTGGAACACCTGGAGGGAGGCGAGCAGGAGGCATCAGGAACAGATGCCTGAGCCTCCTCAGCTGGCTCCTTTCAACGTTGAGGAGCTCTTCCCTGGTAACTGAGCTCCTTACTTCATCTGGAAGGCTGCGCCCAGCCACCCTGTGAAGGAAACTCATTTTGGCCGCTTGTATTTGCCTTATTGTCCTTTGGGTTATTACCCAGATCTCCTGACCATAGGTGAGGGTGGGAACGTAGATCCATCGGTAAATCCAGAGCTTTGCCCCCCAACTCAGCTCCCTCTTCACCACGACAATCAGATACAGCGGCGGCATCACTGCCGACGCCGCACCGATCGGTCAATTGATCTCACGCTTTTTCCGTCCCTCACTGCTGAACAAGACCCTTAGATACTTGAACTCCTCCATTTGAGACTCAACTGACCTGAAGAGGGGAGTCCACCTTTCTCCGGCGGAGAACCATGGCCTCGGATTTGGAGGTACTGATCCTCATACAGGCCGCCCCACACTCGGCTGCAAACCGCCCCAGTGCACGCTTCGGAGGTCCTGGTTTGATGAGGCCAACAGGACAACATCATCTGCAAACAGCAGATATAATGTCTCCAAACCGTACACCCTCCCAGTCCTCTGCACCCAGGGGGATTTACCATTAGGCAATATTAGGTAGTTGCCTAGGGCCCCAAGTTCCTGGGGCCCCATAAAACTCTGTTTACATGTATAGTTAATACAACTAATCCTTATTTGTGCACATTAATTATGTTTTTGATAAAAATCCTTGGCTAAAATGCCATCAGAACGCTGATAAATAGAGAGGAAAAAAAGGGACAAGAAGAGAAGGACAAAACCTAGAACAAATAATGGATGTCTATTCTATTAACATTTCTATCTGTAGAATGGGTCTGTTTTATGGGTTTTCTTCTCAGGGGGGCCCCCTGCCTGTCTTTGCCTAGGGCCCCAAATTTCCTAAATCCGCCCCTGCCTGCACCTGTAAAACCATAAATGTGATTTACTATTTACCTACTTTATTGTTTTTATTTACTTTATTAAGAACATATTTTTAAAACAACCATGTTTTAAAGTTTTACTTTAAACTAATGCTAGGTTTCAATCAAGTATTTAATGTGGTGATTAAAAACAACTGTGTTGACAGGATAAGAGATTTTTTTTATTTCATTTGGCAACATGCAGATCTTTTTTTCTATTCTTTTTTGGAATGCATAAAAATATGTTTAGATTACACATTAAGAGATTAATCAATTCTGCAGGGAAAATTAATTCACTTTATGGTTAGGATTAGGATTAATTCACTGATAACCTACCGAGCCTACTGGCATAATCTGAAGCCATTCTATGGGACTGATAACCGCTAATAAAGATCATTTATTGGGATCATAACATCCAAAGTGGCTGGAAACAGACACTTTGTATTTACTGTGTGATGGAAGACAGAATGAACATGAAGAGGAACCCATGAGATGATGAACAGGTCCTACATGTAGAACGTTTTTATTCTTCATCTTCACCTGCTGACAGATTATTTCACCTAAATAGATACATTGATCCACTACCAATCAAAGAATAAACCCCCAATGTTATCGTGGTCACAACAGGCTATGGCAAGCTGCTTGCATATTTATTAGTTTAACTAAATATGTTTTTCTGATATCTAAAAAAAAAGGTTCCTTCTCAAAATGACTATTTCAAACAAAATGACATTCTTCACATCTAGAATAAACATTCGCAATGTTTCATATGTTAATGTTTTCACAGATAATCTTAATATGCATTTATGAATATTATTTCCAGGTGAAATAAAGGCCACCATTGGGTGGAACGACCCACAGAACCAGAACATGAGTTCCAGGCAGAGTTTTTGCTCTAATTTCCTTCATAAAGCCAGAACTTCTCCAGAAGGTTCTGAGGAGACGACCCATCAGACATCAGGAGGTGGGTGAAGGAGTGAACAATTCAGACCATGATGGTTCCTGCTGGAATCAGGTTTCTCTGGTCCTTTACACACATGATGGGAATCAGCTTTCCATTTTACAGGACACTAACTGGACCTGACCCACTGGGAACTGACTGGTACTGGTTTCTTTCTCAGACTGACTGAAGTCCAGAAGATGGAAGATTGGGATCTAAAGGAGGACAGAGCAGAACCTCCAGGATCCAGCTGTCCTTCTATGAGGAGTGACCGGTCCAAAGGAATCGATCCAGATTTCAGTGCAGAACCGGGACCCTCAGATATAAAGTAAGGAATCCGTTTCTAACTGAACAATGTGAATCTATAGAGATAGAATCTATAGAATCTAAACTGGTTCATCTTCAGCTTCCAAACAAAAAGTAATTTAGGTCTTCTTTCAGCTAGAAGCTAAATAAACATTAAGGAGGAGCAACCAGGTTCAGAGACAGTCTCTGAAGGTTCTGGACCACAGGAGGTTCTGGACTGGGAACACTGGTCCCAGCGTATATATTGGGTCCAGATGATCCAATGGACTAATGACCCGGCCAAAGGTTAACAGGTCAATGCAAGACTTGGGTCGTCCCTCTAGTTCCAAAGTTCTGGTTCAGAGTCTGGTCCTGTGTTCTGTTCTTTAATGACGGCCACATCAGCTCCTCAGAGAAGACCAACAGCTTTGGTTCTGATATCAGGGACCAGAACCTCTGCTCTCCACCTTCTCAGACGAGATGTGATCAATAGGTCAGTGTCCAGAACTTACTGGACTTTTTAGTACCAGTACTGGGTATAATAGTAGTACTTAGGGCATTCATTCCTAGAAATCTGATCTCATCGGCTCCATGTGATCTCAGACTTTCTTACTGATTGATGTGATCTGAATAACAAAATGTTCGTGTTTCAGAGGTTCGATCCAAAGACAGAGAGCAGAACCAGAACCAGGATCCAGCTGTCCTTCTATGAGGAGTGAGGGGTCCAAAAGACGGAATCCAGATTTATTAGCAGAACCAGGACCCTCAGAACCAAAGTAAGGAACCCGCTTCTAATTCATGTGACTCTGCAGAAATATAACCTCTTGAACCTGATCTACTGGACGGTCAGCATCTCACTGGTTTGGACTTTGTTCTGCTGGTTTCCCGTCAGGGCCAAAGACATTTTCTATCCTTCCAACTTGATAAATCCCAGAAGTATTTCAGATCTGAATCTAAATTAGCTGAGATACAAACTCAGTGTGTCACAAATTAGCAGAATGGTTCTGGTTCCGTCCAGCAGGCAGTGGGGGGGCAGATGGGACAACTAAAAATCTTGGGGTGCCATATTTATACTAAAAGCCATAATTTTCATTTTGAATCTCCTAAACCTTCGTGTAGAAAACTATGATAAAGACTTAAGTAAACACCTACTTATATCTAGGTTTATTGTGTATGTGATTTTCAATTCTATTCAGTTTATTTCTATAGCTCCAATTCACCACATCATGTCATCTCAGGTCACTTTCCAGTTCAAACCAGATCATCCAGTCAGATTGATTCAAAGTTTTCTATCTAAGGAAAACCAGCTGATTGCATCGACTCATTGACTCTTCAGCATGCTTGTAGAATGCTTGTAGCTATACAGTGGAGAGGAAAACTCCCTTGAACAGGAAGAAACCTTACAGCAGAACCACAGGCTCAGTGTGAGCTTCGCCATCTGCTGAGGCCCACTAGGTTCAAGGAGACAGAAGCAGACATAGAAAAGCAGCATAGATAGGAAGGCAGTTATAGTCCGTGGGTTCGCCTCACGGACTATAACTGGTAGTTGGTTCCACAGGAGAGGAGCCTGATAACTAAAAAAGATCTGCCTCCCATTCTACTCTTACTAGAAATTCTAGGAACCACTAGTAAACCTGCAGATTGAGAGCTGGCAGTGCTCTTGTTAGGAACATAAGGAACAATCAGATCTCTGATATCAGATGGAGCTTGGCCATTTAAGGCCTTTATATGTGAGAAGGAGGATTTTAAATTCTATTCTTGATTTAACAGGAAGCCAATGAAGAGAAGCCAGGATAGGCTTAGATATTATCTCTTTTTCATTTTCATTAGAACTCTGGCTGCAGCATTTTGGATCAGTTGGAAGGCTTTTAACTACAGTTTGTGGACTTCCTGATAGTAAAGAATTACAATAGTCCAGCCTTGAAGTAACAAAATGCATGGGACTCAGTTTCTCAGCATCACCCCTGGACAGGAGATTGCTCATTTTAGCAATATTCCTCAGATGAGAGAAGGAAATTCTAGAAAACGCCTTTTGATCTGGGATTTAAAACGACAGGTCCTGATCAAAAACAACACCAAGATTTTTTACTTTATTATCTGAAATCAGTTTAATCCCATCCAAAATGAAGTGACTGGCTAATCAGCTTCTTTTTCAGAGACTCTGGTCCAAAGACTATAACTTCTGTTTGTTTTGTCTGCATTCAGAAGCAGAAAATTAAAGAGAGTCATCCAGGTTTTTATGTCTTCAGACATGCCTGTAATCTATGTAATGGGTTAGCTTCATCTGGATTTATAGACAGATATAGCTGGGTATCATCAGCATAACAGTGGAAATTAATCCCATGCTGTCTAATAACTCTACCAATTGGGAGCATGTATAAAGTAAAGAGAATTGGTCCTAGCACTGATCCCTGTGGTACTCCACAGGTAACCTTTGAGCGTGTTGAAGATCTATATCATTAACATGAACAAACTGAATTCGATCAGATAGATCAGATTTAAACCAGTCTAGAGCTGTTCCTTTAATTCCAACAAAATATTCAAGTCTTTCTAAAAGAATATTATGATCAACTGTATCAAATGCAGCACTAAGATCCAACAGGACGAGCACAGATACAAGTCCATTATCTGAGGCCATGAGAATATCATTAGTGACTTTCACCAGAGCTGTTTCCAGTGCTATGATGAGCTCAAAAGCCAGACTGAAACTCTTCAAAAAGTTCATTATTATAGTGGAAGTGATCACACAATTTGTTTGGGCAACTACTTTCTAAAGGATTTTAGATAAGAAAGGAGTTATTGGATATAGGTCTATAATTGACCAAGTCATCTGGGTCAAGAGACGGTTTCTTAAGCAGAGGTTTAATTCCAACAACCTTAAAAGCTTTAGGTACATATCCCCGTAACAGAGATAGATTAATCACATCTAAAATGGAGGAGGAGATCAAAGGAATACCTCCTTAAATAACCTGGTTGGAACTGGATCTAACATACAAGTTGAAGGCTTTGATGAAGACAATAATTTTGCTAATTCAGAAAGTTCAACTGGACCCAGCCAGTTCCAAACCCGCTCAGACTCCATGGCTACCCCAGATGCTGTTGTCTAGACAATCAATCGCGAATACAGGTGTGCTAATAATCTTATTTTTAATAAGATCAATGATATTTATAAAGAATCCCATAAAATCGTTACTGTTAAGAGCAGATGGAATGGATCGTTCAACAGAGCTATGGCTCTGGGTGAGTTTGGCAACTGGATTAAAAAGAAAATCTAGGATTTTTTATTCTATTAATTAGAGAAATATAAGCTCTTGCTTCACAAAGGAATCCCCTTATGTACAAGTTGTGCAGACCATTTTTCCAGACTAGAAGGAGTCCCCGCGAGGCCTGTGGAGTTTATATTTTCTCCCAGTTTCCTAGCATTATTTCAAAGCGCGTAGCCTGCAGAAGGCTAAACCAAGCGGAGCAAGCTTTTCTATTTTCAACGTTTTCATTTTCAAAGGAGCTGTATTGTCTAAGGCAGCAGCAACCAGAACCAGCAACCCTTAACAACAAAATCAATAACGCAACCTGTAAGTGGAATAAGCTATGCTTTTGCACTCTGCAGCACTGCTCAGTGACACAGAGGAGAGAGAGAAAGTGAAGCAGATTCTTTAAAATTTATAACTGCACTATCTGATAAAGATCTACTAAAATGTAAACCTTCTTTTGGGGGAGGAGAACTCTGTGCTAAAGTAATCCTGAAGGTTATTAGAAAGTGGTCAGAGAGGACAGGGTTGTGAGGAAATCCTGTTATTTCTTCACATTCTATGCCGTATGTCAGCACAAGATCCAAAGTATGAAGATGAGAATGTGTGGGACTATTCACATTTGGAACAAAGCCAATAGTGTCTAAGATAGCATTAAAGGCTGCTCTGAAGTTATCGCCTTCAATGTCAGCATGGATGTTAAAATCCTCTCCCACTATGATGACCCTGTCAGTATTTACACCAAATCGTAAAGGAACTCAAAAAACTCATCTAAAAATTCAGATGAGTAAGAAGTAGGTAGCCTAGGCTAGCTACCCTTACTAACAGAAATAAAACCATGTGTGAAACTGACAAGTGCTTAGTAGAAAAGTGCAGCAGAAGGCGCTATGTTTTAAAGTAGTTGTGGTCAGTTAGAGTTACTTAGATACAGAGATATCACAGAAAAAATAACTTAACTTCAGATGGAGATCGTCTGGACAGCTACAACACTCAATTAATCCAAACAGGAAGTGAGCAGGAGATCAAGTCAACAATTCTCTGTCAACATAAGAAAAGGTGGCTTAATGAGTTGCAAATTACCCCAGCTGTGTCATTTTGCAACTTCCACTGTGTACTGTGTCCCTAGTGAGAAAAGGGTGGTAGTTCTTGTGTAAAAATAATATTTTGGACACCCTTGGGTTTGTTCTTTTGTCATTTGGGTCTATTCTGAATCTATTTTGATTATATCACTCCAGTTTTATTAGGCTACCTAATGTTATTTCATTGAATTGATTAAACATAGATTCTAAATAATAAACCTATGCTAAATTAATTTTCCCTTTATTTTATGGTTCACTGCAAATTAGCCAAATACGTTAATACATTATCTATCTAAAATTTAAGTTTAATGTAATACTAGGCCATAAGGCTGATCTCAAAACTCTACAACATTTACTACTGCTGGTCAGTGTTAATTTCATCAACCAGGACGATGACAAAAATATTTTAACAACGCCCCTTTTCCCGTGATGATGATGAGACAATGACTCAGTTTTCAGAAAATAAAAATATGACGAAAATAAAAAGTTATTTTGCTCAGCGAGACTAAGACCAGACGAAATTTACGAGCTATGCACGAATGGACATTAAGAAATGTAATTGTTTATAATGAATTTGTAATTATTAATATAAGTGTTTCTTGAGCTTCATAGAAGATTCTGCGTTGTTGCCTTGTTTTTCCCTACATGGCTCACTGTCGCTTCATAGTTGCTCATGATGGACAGGTTCACTCAACCTGTTATCCAACTGGACTTCCATCATGTTTCCTGACAAGGTCTGAGCGCCATTATCTTTTTCTTTCAATGTGAGTTTTTCAGATTGAAATACAATCAGAATAGAACTAAATAACCAAATAGCAAAACCAAAAGAAACTATGTAGAAGAAATTGGTAAAGCCAGGCATACACTGTGCGATTTCTTTCAGTTGTTGCACGCAGCTGCAGCTCACAATGTACGACTAAGCCGCAGTGTTTAGTCGTACAGTGCGATTTCACAGCTCACGATGCATGTGCAGCAGAGAGACTCTGTCTGCGATCTACCTGCTGCTCACACTGTACGTCTAAAAACCAGGTGGGACTCAGCTCCACAGTAAGATGGCGCTACTCGAACTCGTCAAAAGATTCTCACACGACTGGAAAATCGTCCTGAAAATTGCACAGTGTACGCCAGGCTTAAGTGGTAAAGGTGACCCAACCGACCAGTGTGCCAGAAGTCTTGTAGCGGGATGGACCACTAATTAAACCGTGGTCCTAAAGGCAGACTAGCAGACTGACTAGTGAGCCAAACCAGACCAAAACATTTCTCCTAAAACTTGTCTTTCTATTGTTTCATTCAACAGGCATTGTACTTCTGCTGTAGGTTTTGTGACTTCTGACCCTTTTGTATTTCCATTGAGGCTTTTGTTTCTGAAACCTTTGGGGCACCATAGACACCCCCTCCCTGTTGCTAGTGAATTATTTCAGTGATGAGGAATTGTCTCCACAGACAGAGGAAGAGAGAACCCCACTGTGGAAAAAGATCCAGAACCAAAGCTGGACTGCTGACAGCCAATCAGAGCAGCTCTACAGAAGGTAAGGCTGATCATCTCCAATCAGAGATTCTTATATCATCTCTGTTGAACACCAAATCGAGAAGGGCGACCACACAGACAGCTGGAAAGGCATACCAAGGACTGATCACAGCTGCTTTTTGTCTGCGCGAGTTTGCGACCGTCCGACGTGTACTTTTTGAGGTGCGCAAAGCGGGTTGCAGAACCTCTGCGCAGGCACAGATACATATTTGACGGTTGCAGAGGCTATGCCTCAGAAGCAATTGGCCTTAAGGTGTTCATTTGAATCGGGACATAGGCCATTGATGGGAAGGATTAGAGATAGAGAGCAAAGAACAGGGGAACAGGGTGCTCCTAGGGAACCAGCTCCCCTACTGACCCAAATAGGTACCCTGTTCTCCACCTTCCAGTAAGGGAACAAGGCAGCAAGCACCATGGGCAGACTAGACCACAACTCAGACCGGTGTTGTGTCACAATATCCTTTTGGGGACCTTCCATTTGACTTCCATTCATTTCCACACTAATTTATATGGCCTAACTTGGTGACCACTTGCCCTAACCTTCTCCATTACCCACACAGCACCTATCTCTAAACCCAACCTAAACTCGAATTCACACCTAGTCCTAAACCTAACCCCCACCCCAAGTTAGAAGAGTAAAACTTTTCCTTATGGGGGACCAGTTGTTGGTCCCCACAAGTACCTATGAGATCACCAAAATTTAGCTTTTATATATTCCTAGGAAGTTGACCCCACCAGGTATTAAAGGCATGGCCACACATTACACACACACACACACACAACCACCCACACGCCCGCCACATACACTCCCAACCCCAGCTCCAATACAAGCCCCGCATTCAAGAAAGGGACAGCCAGTCCCTGGAAAAAGGGGATGAATATTTGCGCATGTTGTTTTGAGTGGTGGCCTAGTGGTTAAGACATAGAGCTTGGACTCCTCATGATCTGAGTTTGAGCCCCAGTCCCACAGCCTCCACTCTGGGTCTCTGAGCAAGACCCTGAAACCCCAAATTACTCCCCGGGTGCTGCACAATGGCAGCCTACTGCTCCCCAAGGGGATTGGTTAAATGCAAGGGTAAATATCTCCAATGTGAGATCAATAAAGTTCAATTATCAGTTATCATTATTATTTGGGGGAAAATTTAATGATTTTTTGCTGGAGGGAGCTTCTCTATGAAAGTTCTGCAATCTTCATACTTGAGGCCCCTTGTTGGACCAATGATCTCCCTACTTAGATACCTTGGTATAAAAACTGTTAGTTTTGTGTAAATAATGAATGTTTCCTCTATTGAAATGTACAAATGGAGCCCTCCCTAATAATATCGGAAATAGTTTTAATCCTTTGTTTGGCTGAAATGTTTCCTCCTGTTTCTTTGTTTCTTCATACAGGTGTTGATGGTCGATGTCAACGTGCCCATAAAGTGTCTCTGAAGAAGAAGTTTAAATGTCTCTCTGAAGGTGTAGCTAAAGCTGGAAAGAAAACCTTTCTGAATGAGATCTACACAGAGCTCTTCATCACAGAGGGGAAGACCAGAAAGGTGAATAATGAACATGAAGTCAGAAGGATTGAAGCAGCATCCTGGAAACAAAACAGATCAGGGAAAACAATCAGACAAAAAAACATCTTCAAACCACATAGAAAAAAGGGTCAGATTAGAACCGTGATGACGATGGGTGTGGCTGGCATCGGAAAAACAGTCCTAACACAGAAGTTCACTCTAGATTGGGCTAAAGGCAGAACCAACCAGAACATCCAGTTCATATTTCCATTCACCTTCAGAGAGCTGAATGTTCTGAAAACAGAGTTCAGCTTGGTGGGACTGATTCATAAACACTTTAAGCCAATCAGAGATGCAGGGATCCGCAACTTTGAAGACTTCCAGGTTCTTTTCATCCTAGATGGTCTGGATGAGAGTCGACTTTCTCTCAACAACAATGAGATCCTGACTGATGTTACAGAGTCCAGCTCAGTGGATGTTCTGCTGACTAACCTCATCAGCGGGAAACTGCTTCCTAAGGCTCTCCTTTGGATAACCACACGACCTGCAGCAGCCAAGCAGATCAAAAATAAGTTCATTGACATGGTGACAGAAGTCAGAGGGTTCACCGCTCCACAGAAGGAGAAGTACTTCAGGAAGAGGTTCAGAGATGAAGAGAAGGCCAGCATGATTATCTCCCACATCAAAAGATTAAAAAGTCTCTTCATCATGTGTCACATTCCTGTCTTCTGCTGGATCACTGCTCATGTTGTGGAGGGTTTATTGGAGACCAGAGAAGGAGGAGAGCTGCCAAAGACCCTGACTGGGATGTACATCCATTTCCTGATGCTTCAGGTCAAACGGAAAATGATCAAGTATGATGAAGAACGGAAGACAAAGTCCCTATGGACTCCAGAGAACATCAAGATGGTTCAGTCCCTGGGAAAACTGGCCTTTGAGCAGCTGCTGGAAGGAAACCTGATCTTCTATAAACAAGACCTGGAAAAGTGTGGCATTAACATCCAAGATGCTTCATGGTTCTCAGGAGTGTTCACTGAGATCTTTAAAGAGGAGAGAGGAATGGACGACATCTCAGTCTACTGCTTTGTTCATCTGAGCTTCCAGGAGTTTCTGGCTGCAGTCTACATGCTCCACTGCTTCACCAGCAGGAACACGGAGGTGGTGGAGAACTTCCTGGTAGAAGAATACAGAGAGACATCCCTGGAGGACTTCATGAAGAAAGTCATGGAGAAAACCTTCAGGAGTAAAAATGGCCACCTGGACCTTTTTGCTCGTTTCCTTCATGGCCTCTTGGTGGAGTCCAACCAGAGCCTCTTAGGAGGCCTGCTGGGTCACATGGAGAGCAGTCCAGGAACCATCCAGATGGTCATTAGCAATCTTAAGGAGGTGAAAACTGATAAAGACTTTTCTCCTGATAGAAGCATCAACATCTTCCACTGTCGTCTGGAGATGCAGGACCCCTCAGTTTATCAGGAGGTCCAACAGCTCCTGAAATCAGAGGAGCTCTCAGAGATCCAGTGCTCAGCTCTGGCCTACATGCTGCAGATGTCAGAGGAGGTTCTGGATGAGTTCGACCTGATGAAGTTCAAAACATCAGGGAATGGAAGACGTAGGCTGGTTCCAGCTGTGAGGGACTGCAAAAAGGCTCGGTGAGTCCAGATGTCTTCATTGGGTGATGCTGATTCAGATATATTTTCCTCCTGGTTCTTCTTAAATTTTCCAGTTGCTTCTGGATGTTTTTACTCTTTAACTTCTTGCTTAATCTTTTGAACTCTTTCAACCACTTTAAACATCTAAATGTTCAGGTCCTTTTGGACAGCTCTGCTTCCACTGAAATGAAGAGAAACTCTTCTGATTAGTTCCTGGGAAAAAGCACTGTAAGAGCATTCCCCAAAGCTTTGCTTTACCAGCTAGTAGCGAGATAACATAGGCTACCTTGGACATATCAGAAGGGTTCGCCGAAGGCTGAAGCTCAAAAGGAATCTCATATTGAGTTTGAAAAGCCCAACACTGATCAGGATCACCCTTAAACAGTTCAGTGGGTGACAGATGCACAGCTGGTCTGACAGCAGGTGACATGGACAGGGAAGCTGTCATAGGCGGAAGTGTGGGAGCAGGAGTAGCCTGACTGCGCAAGTGCATTAGGATTTCCTGCATACCTGATTTGAGCTGGAAGATAGCATTTTCTACACCAGAACGCCACTGTCTGTCTGCCAATGGATCCATGTTTTGGCCAGGTTATTATCTCAAGCTCAGAACAAGAGGACACAATATAAGAGGGGGATAGACTGTAAGGATTAACCAAATGTTTAATCAAGGTATAGCAGTAGAAAACAGCAATGGTGTCTAAGGCGGGAACCTCTACAGGAATAGAACACAGGTTAGTGACTACCTCTATCTGGTAGAGGATGATAACGAACGTATGGTACACTAACCTGGTCTTATAGTTCAGTCCTTGCACAGAGGACAATGTTGGTTCCAGCCGGTCTGCTGCCAAAAAGACATGGAGGGCGCCGTCCAGAGAGTCCCAGACGCTGTAGTCCCGGAGACCGAAGTACCGTCAGCAGATAAGATCCAAGTAGACGGAGGAAGGCAGGATCGTCCAGAGGGTGAAGCCAAAGCCGATGTCGAGGACGTGTTCAGGAGTTTGGGCCAGAAGATCGGAAGTCAGCAGGAGTCTGAAGACAGGTCAGGCAAACAGATGAGAATGGGAACAGGCAGGCTCAGAGGTCCAAAGGCAGAACAGGTCAGGATCAGGCAATGAGAAACAATCAGGTATGCTAGACACCTCTCACCAAAGGCTTGAATAATCTTGCACTGCTTGCTGGTCTGAAGGCAGTTTAAATGGAGGCTGAAACAGGAGGATCAGATGAACAGTACTGAGAACTGGGTGGAGATGGGCAGATGAATGAATCGAGTAATCGGAACAGTCCTCAGTGCCAAGATCATGACAATGCCATGCAAATTATCTGGTCTAAACCATCATGAAGAAATGCATCAACAAGGAAAAGGGGGGCCACCTTATTTTGTAGATTTGATGAACACAATAAATATTAACAATAAAATTACACCTCTCTGCAGCTTCTCAACTGTTACTCACTCATTACTTCATTCAGACAGTGTCTTTCCCACAAGAAAAATCAAAATAATAAGAAAAGCATCCCAAATGAGTAAGTCGTGACAATCTAATAAAAATTAAAATAAGTCCAATTGGGGAAAAAGTTAAAATTATTAAATGTGGTTTATTTAACACGAAATCTCTTTTTTTTTTTAAAAAAAAAAGACTGCTAGTTAATGACGTGTTATTTATGATAATAAAATTTATTTATGTTGCCTTACAGAAACCTGGTTGCAGCAAGAGGATTGTGTGAGCATAAATGAGGCAACTCCTTCTATTTATTTACATTTTCAAATACCCAGAAGTTCTGGACGAGGAGGAGGAGTAGCAACAATCTTTCAGTCTGACTTACTGATTACTCCCAAAACAGTTAATACCTACAACTCTTTTGGAACATTTAACCCTTAATTTCCCTCATCCTAATTGCAAAGCAAGAAAACCTCTTCTCTTTTGTAACTTTGTATCGTCCACCAGGTCCTTACTCTGAATTTTAGATGAGTTTTCAGAGTTCCTTTCTGATTGGTATTAAATACTGACAGGGTCATCATAGTGGAAGATTTTAACTTCCATGCTGACATTGAAGGTGATAGCTTAAAAGCAGCATTTAATGCTATCTAAGACACTATTGGCTTTGTTCAAAATGTGAAAAGCATTCAATGCAGGACCAGCAGGTTCTGCAGCCGCTTCTTCCCCACCGCCATCAGACTGATGAACTGTTGAATAAAACTCTAAATCAGGTCACCGGCTCTGGTCAGACACTGATAACACCAAACAAAAACACTGCATAATTGTACCTTATATACAGCATTTGTCTTGAAATGCTGTGAACTTCCAGATCAATGCATTTTTGCACCATGTTTTTTCTCCCACACTGTTTACATTTCATCAGTGTTGCACTTTATGGAATGGAAATGTTCCTTTCTCTGCTAAGCTGCTGCTCATTTACTGTCTGAAAGCCGTACAAAATGAAACACATTTCCTTTTGTGTACACTGTGTATACAAAATGACAATAAAAGCTGTCTAAGTCTAAAGTCTGGCTTATACCCAGAAACCAGGTAGTCTGCGTGTATGTCCCTGTTAACGCAGATACTGAACCCAGATAAATCCTGGGATGAGTTTCCTGTGAACTTTTTTACATCTATTTATTCTAGCAGTAAATGCCAAGGGTGTTGTTCCTCTCCAATGTCGCTACAAGCATGCTTAGTGTGAGGGATTACAAGCTGAAGAGTCAATGAGTCGATGCAATCAGCTGGTTTTCCTTAGGTAAGAAAACTTTGAATCAATCTGACTGGATGATCTGGTGAACTGGAAAGTGCCTTGAGTTGAAATGATGTGAATTGGTGCTATAGAAATAAACTAATTTGAATTAAATTATCAAAGGTATGATGTTCCTGACTTCTAGGCTTCCCCGATATGTTATCCATTCATACTCACCTTGTCTCTACTCATCTTTCCTCCTCAAGTCTTCATCTTAGCAGATTAAATGTTCTTCATCCTATTTTCATTGCATCCTTCCCTCTTCCAGCCCTACAGCAGAGGCTTGTTAGAAATGATCACATGTTTGACATGATTAACGTTGACAAAGTCATGGGCTCCTTATGAGCCCCCCGTCACCATGACCAGCCTTCTGGAACTGATCATTAGTAGTCATATCTGACTTGTTGAATATCTACAACATAGGTCATTAGAACTGATTTTATTTCTCCTCTAATCACAGACTTGGTGGCTGTGAACTCACTAAGGCTGAATGTGAAGCTGTGGCCTCAGCTCTAAAGTCCAACCATCGCCTGACTGAAGTTGAAATAGAGAAGATCTCAGGAGATGACTTCTTTAAAGACTCTGAAATGAAGAATCTGTGTGAGATATTGGAGAGTTCAATCTGCAAAGTGAAGAAACTGAGGTGAGTTTTGTCTGTTTATTAAAACCAAATCATTCAGTAATATCTTAATACTTATTTTATTTAATTATTTTATACTAATATATGTAGGAGACATAAATGGTTATGTGGTGTATGCTGTGTCTCGGAGGTGGAGACTCAAAGGAAGTATGGGTGTACAGGTGCGCACTCACCTGTCTCACTGATGAGAAGAGTAAGGGTGGGGCTGCCGTAATTTTGTTTGACCGCTTCATTTCACTATGTTTCATATTATTTTGTTTCAGTTTTCATTTGTTTCCTATATTAATTAACGGATCTCACTTTTGTTTGCTACGATCATCCCTGCTGCGCTGTCATAACTCTTGCTGGTGCTAATAAACAAAACAAAAGCATCCTGGATTCCAGCGTGTCGGTAACAATATAAACATTTAACACTAAAAGTCACGGAGATACGAGAATTTTCGTCAGCCTCCAGTCCCCCCGCAGTACTTATCAACTCATGAATCCCTTTTCAGATGTAAATGCCCCATTAAGCGCTGGCAATTCCAAATCCACCCCCTTCAGTTTCTATTTCAGCTAGCTTTCTCTCTCTTTGAGACTGTTTTACCTGAGAGCAGGAGGGGGGAAACCATATTTGTAATTAAATATAACTAGGTCTACGCCATCGGTGTCGCCAACAGCGCAATGATTTCAGCGCAGCCAGCAGAGTGTAGCGATCAGACGATAACTGATCTGTACAATGAAAATAGTTGCATGAGCTGGAACGCTGTAGAAAGTTTAACAATAAGGACCATTTATATACAATAATGACCATTGGTTTATTTGAGTGAAATATAAACTCTTGTAAGTAATTCTCCTCTTTCTAACGGCTGACAACAATATTCACAGATTCGGCTTTTCCGGATTAATAATCATCGGCAAATTATTTATTCTACAAAACAGACACCTCTACGCAACCACAGCACCGCAGACAGTGAGCTACAACCGTAGTTTCCCCAAAACGAGTCTCTTATCGGACGCTGGGAGAAAGAATTACATTGGACATTGCTATGGGGAGCTCACTGCTCCCTTAAAATGCTTAGGAGGAGCGAGCTCTGCAAGTTGCAAAATAATCAGAGAAAAATATTTAAAAGTGTCACCAAGGAGAGATGGATTATTATCAAATTTATTGGATTAGAAAATAATACTTTTCTGAGGAATTTCCAAAAGCCTAAATGACAAATGGCATCTATTTTATTATTTGAATAAGTATAAAATGAACAATGACTACACTATAGATCATTGTACTGCCTTCAAAATTGTAGGATACATAGATAACTTCATCTAGCTCATTCTACAACTCTTACTTTGGGAAAATGTGCTAAACTCTATTTTTTTTCTTTCATTATTATAAGTATATAAAAGCCAATAATCAGTTATGACTTAGAAACATTTATTTATCATTTGGTGTACAAAAGTGTAAACAAAAGGAAATTTCGTTTAGAACAGCTCTAGACAATTTCATATTTTAAAGTGTAGCTTTGAAAACAGTAATAAATACATAAAAAAATAGTTAAATAAGCATATGACTCTATTTTTACAGTTCTAACAATCTTTTTTTTCTTACTTTAGGAAGATAGGCCAAACTGTATTTTTGTAGATTTATTCATTGTTATTATAAGCATATAATAGCCAATAATTACACTATAGATCATTGTAGTGCCACAAAACTTGTAGCACACATAGATAACCTCATGTAGTTCAGACTACAACTCTTATTTTCCGAAAATGTGCTTAACTCTATTTTCTGAGATTTTTTCATTGTTATTATAGCAGGCCAGGTGTGCAATCTCTGCAACAGGAACCACAGTACTGAGCATTATGGGCACTGCACAAAGTATACCTGTCACAAATGCTTCATATGTAGTACTTTTCCTTGGGTGAAATTAATGTTACACCAGAACTGAAATCAGACTGTTTGTCATTCTCTAAGCTGAAATATTGAATGATGAAAGTGAAAAGGCGAGACAAGACTAAATACAATTATTCTCTAAGTTTCTTTCCCATATTGAGCTTTGCAATATAAATGAGTCTGTTGGTGATTGGACAATATAAATAGGCTCTGCCTTGCCTTGTTGGAAAAGCTGGTTATGACCTGTTCTCAGGAACTAGGACCCGTATGACATCTGGTTGTTCAATAGGTTTGCCTAAATAAAAGTTTTAGATATGACTTATCAATATATTCCTGCAAAAAGGTCTGATGTTGCAGGGGCAGGTAATGAAAAGTGTTTGGAGCATGCTCTGGTTCTGATGCCAGTTTGTTTCAACCTTTATCCAGTCTCATGTAGAAGGGCTGGTCATATCACAGGTTATTAGCATTACAATAAGGACAGTTAGCAAGGTAGACTGAATACACAAACTTGAAGACGGGAGGGGGGCTTGCAGGAAAACTGGAATTCTCCGGGACATCTAGTGTTAAGCGCGTCACAAACGGGCAAGAAAGGAGGACCCGACCCGAACTCTCAGCGGCCAAAAGGATTCTTTTGGAAGCCGCTATAATATATTTTATTTAAAAACAGCTGCTTTTCAAATGTCAGAATACAATTTCTCAAACTTTTTATTTTGTATTTTATTTTGTTTAAACCTTAAGATATTTTGGACCGATGGAAAAAATGAGGAAAATTATATGATTATAAGTTATGCTGCAGCCCTGGAGGGCAGGCAGGAGTCCGAGCCAGGTCAGGGACAGAATCAGATCAGAACAGGAAGGCTAAGAGGTTCATTGTTCTTTTGCCCTGTCAGTGATTCCGATCAGACAGGTTGGTTTAGGGTTTCAGGAGTGCAACAGAGGATTCAGGCAGAACGTTCAGATTGGAACAGGCAAGTTCATTAGTCGAGAGGCAGAACAAGACAGGATATCAGGAAAAGTAATGTGTATTAAAACCAGCTCCGTCCACTGAGCCAAGAACAGGAACCGGGCACTCTCAGCAGATAAGAGATAAGACGTGATCAGGAACACTAAAAAAGACTCTCCCACCATTGGCCCCCGAGAATGAGAACATGAACTATGACATCAGCAATGATCTCCAACTCACAACAGTAATCTGGCCCCGATAGCTGGGACTGAGCTGTATATAAAGAAGCAGCAGCAGGTGGATTAGATGAATGGTGATTGGAAACCGGGCAGATTGAATGGTGAATGGAATGAGCAATTATGCCAGCTTTCAAACCATGATCATGACACCTTCACACATCATCAGAACATGTTCTGGTTCTGCTTGGTTTTAGTCTTTCCATCAGTTTTACTGGATCAAATATTAGACATCAGTATATTGTGTTTCTGGGACTTTTGTATTCATTTTCTACATTTGATGATTTATATGTTCATATTTCAGTTTTAATTCCGTCATGTTAAATTTGGCCAAAATCTTTTTATTTTATTTTATACAGATTGAATAACATCAAAATGTCAGAGATCAGCTGTGCTTCTCTGGGCTCAGCTCTGAAGTCTAATCCATCCCATCTGACAGAACTGGACCTGAGCGGAACCAACCTGGACCCTGAAATGAAGGATCTCTGTGGGCTTCTCCAGTCTCCCCTCTGCAAGCTACAGACATTGAGGTCAGATGTAGTATATTTTTTTCTAATAACACAACACTGCAAATTCTGTGGTTTCTAAGCCATCCGTTTCATTTCCTTTTAGTGTAATTTTTGTGATTTTCTATTTAGATTTGCCCCCTAGTGACACCCCCCAGCCCTCTTCTAGAAAATAAAAAAACTCCAGTTGAATCAGCTCACATCTTGATGTTCTGTATCCAGATTGAGGAGCTGTGGTTTGTCAGAGATCAGCTGTGCTGCTCTGGTCTCGGCTCTGAAGTCAAACCCCTCACATCTGGAACACCTGGACTTAATGAACAACAACCTGAAAGAGTCCTATGTTCAGCAGCTGCAGGATCTTGTAGAGAGTTCAGACTACAAACTGAAGACACTGTAAGTAGACTAAAGTCCCTGCTGCTCTTTATCCTGGGAGCTGAAGGAGAGAAGCTGGAAAGACTCACTGATCTCCTGTTCATTCTTCTCTCTGCAGGAAATGGGGGGAAAAGGGGGAGTTCTCTGACTCTGAGGAATACGCTGACTCTGAGGAATACGCTGACTCTGAGGAATGCTCTGACTATGAGGATTTCTCTGACTCAGAGGATTACTCTGTCTATGATGAGTACACAACTGATGATGAATATTGGATCTGATCTGTGTCCTGATGATCCACAAAGGTTGAAGCTGCAACAGTTTGAGTTTTAAAAATGACTGGATCCTGATGATGAAGTTCAGAGATTTTCTCCTCTTTATTTGATCCTGTCCGTCATTTAGTCTCTGACATTATCTTTCTGTCTGGAAAATTAAGATAAAAGTCAAACTAAGCTCCATTTAGTGGCTCCATGGAGGTTGGATCTGAATCTGATCTTTTTTCTCTCTGATTCGTTCACGGCCTGTGACCTAGAAATCTGAAATAAAGGTCAATTCTCAAGTTTTTTTAGGCTCCATGTGTGTAAAAATAAACATACACCATAGTGAGAGGTTATTTTGATACTGAGCTGTTGCTTAGACTCGCATTTCCAAATGGACACCCAAAATGTCTTGAGTTTGATGGTACTCAGTTGTCAAGTGTTTTCCTAAGTGCTAAAAAAGGAGGAAAATTGGCACAGAGTTTAGTCATGTATGTGATTTGTAAATATATCAGTCATCTGTTGACCGCACTTGTTCAGCTTTGCTCAACAAAGCATATTACGGAAAAGTAATATGCACAAGTAATATACACAGCTACTTTCTTTGATGTGCACACCCTAACACGCATCAGGGCATTCAGACACACAGAGTCTGACATGCACAGGCTCATCCACACACATATGCTGTCGCTCATTAATAAAAGAATAAATATAAAAAACTGGAATAGTATGAATCCTCAGGGAAAATGTTGGTAAATATGTCAACCTGCCTGTGACCTGCCCTTGCCTCCCCCACTTAGGTGCCAGAGCACAGGGCTCAGACATGTGCTCTGGCTCCCCCACAAAAAGGAAAAAAAAATGAGATTAGATACATTCTATACTGTGTGCTGTGATCAAACCAAACCTATCTGATTGGGGTTACAAACAAAAAAAATCACACAAAGCATGACACTGCGTTTTGAACAGGTGGGCCTTAAACCAGGCGCATTTTTGGTTAGCAAGGCTGCTACAAAGCCTAGACTGAAAAATAGTTTTGGCCGTCAGATGTTTTACCTGTTGAATTTCTTATTCAGCCCTTTATTCAAATAGGGAGTAATCTGCATGTAATGCAAATAAGAAGAAATCATTTTAATTTTAAACAGAATATATACGAATCAAGTATAACAGGACAATTGATATTGAACAAATCATACAGAGAAACAATTTCTATGCTCAAGCTTGGTTCTCCTCAATCCACAGAAGGAAAGAGAGCCCTGCCTTATATACTAAACCAACACCTGCTTAGGCTCCAACTGTCTGCTTAAAGTCCAAAATTGCAGTTTCTTATCATAGCATATCCATACAGAGAAACAGAAATACACAGATTAGCATGTGTCTAAGGCTACGTTCACACTGCAGGCCTTAATGCTAAATTCCAATATTTTGGTGAAATCCGATATTTTTTTGCGTTGTCCTTCACAATTCCAAATATATGCGACTTGTATGTGATCTTCTGTGTGAACTGCATTCATGCAACGCAAGTGAACCGAATGCGCAGCAGGGGATGTAATGATGTATACAGAAGTAGACCCTGTTTGAATTTATGGGCTGTGTCCTCAGAAGGCCAGATTTGAAGGACGATAACGTCAGTGCGGCGCAGAGGTCTGGTCGGATTCCAAGAGTCCTCATTATGCAGCCTTAAAATGCGTCCTTCTTTTTGCCCGATAGGAAAAGGGACGGGTGCGATGTATCCTCTCGCTATCCTTGGATATCCCAAGATTCATTGCGAGACCAAGCAAGCTGGCTGCTCCGTAATCAGGAGAAGGTTACTTGGCAAACGAACAGTAGTGAAAAATTGGAAGTTCAGTTTAATATAATCCAGTCTGTGAATAGTTCCGTCTGAAATGAATGAAAATAGTTGTTTTAATGGTTATAGAGTCAGATATGTGGCGGTAATGTTTGGTTTATCTAAAAGGTTTTAATCTGTTACTGTGTAAATGGGTTTGGCTGGAATTTAAGGACAGATTCTAATATATCTGCAGGGTGGGGACTATAAATCTGATAGTTAAATTTTTATATTGCTGTTTTGCACAATATGCTTAACTAAGTATTTTTTGTTGTTGAATATTAGAGATTTTGCAGATATATTTTATACATACATTGTTTAGATTTACTTATATATTTCTATCCCTTTTATAGAATAGAAAATCCCTTTATTGTCCCACAATGGGCAGATTTACAGCAGCAGAAATATTATTGAAAATGGTCACACAAATGAGGACCTTAGAAAAATGTATAAGAATAACATAATAGGGAAGAGTTAAAATATAAACAATAAAATAATGTAAAGCATTTTAACAGTATAAAACTGGGGAATAAATACCCAATAAACACCTATGGACACATTTACAGTAATGGATATTTGAAAATAGCAGCAACATCAGAGATGTGCAGAATGACAGTTGTTTAACAGGTTATTTTAACTGACTAAGGTTTCTATCATTACATTTGATTTGATCTGTTCCTGCTCCCCAGTGGTTGGAACCTTTTATTCCACTCTGGATTCTTGTTAATGTAGTCTTTGTTAACTTTACAATAAAAAATAAATAAATATACAGTTTTGAAAACTTCTGTATTCATTCTTTTCCTGCTGTGTGTGTCAACTTTCACGGTTGCTAAGCAACAGAGCCTACCAGCGGTAAAACCCGCTGAAGTGTAGACCTGTTTGGATTCACAGCCAAAACTCTTCCGGTCTCCTTATTTTTCACGGACTCGAAAGGATCCAGTCTAGGTAGACCGCGTCCTTGGAGGATGCAGCCCATGAATTCGAACACACCGTAGACATGGGATGGTAGCGCCTGGAGCGCATCTAGTGATGTTTTTACTCAGTCTGTTTCACCTGCACAGCTAAGAAATTTCTTTGAGGAGTGTTTGCACAGAAGAAAACACTTCTTCCCATAACAAAACCAGATTGTTTCTCAAGGTTTATTCATAACATGTTACTGTTTAACCAAAGTGTCTGTAATTTGTTTTGACTCTGAGTCCTTTTCATTGTTGTAAGTAAGGAGGAACAAACGCTGCTCAGATCAGAACAGGGCTGATTACCGTGCAATAATGATGGTATGATGTTTTGCTCTCTTTGCAAATATGAAATAAAATGAGTGAAATCCATTGACCTATGTTTGTCTCGCTGTAGTGAATATTTGAAGACGTTTTTCCCACAACTAAATACACAGTAGACTGTGCGGCAATGTAACGCAGGAGGTCTGGAGATGCTATGTTGGTGTAGCTTCTAGGTCCTGAACGGGGGAGGGAAAGAGGCAATGTCAGTGTCACGGGGGTCTCTGGGTCTTGTTGACAAGGCTGGTAGCAGATGGAAAGAGACTCTTCTTGTGGCGTGATGTTTTGGTCCTGATGGAGCGCAGCCTTCTGCCAGAAGGAAGTAACTAAAGTAGTTTGTGGCTGGAGTGGGAGGGATCAGCCACAATCTTCCCTGCAGGCCTCAGAGTCCTGGAGGCGTACACATCCTGCAAAGATGGAAGATTGCAGCCTATCACCTTTTCTGCAGACCGGATGATGCGCTGCAGTCTGCCCTTATCCTTGGTGGTGGCACCAGCGTACCAGATGGTGATGGAGGAGGTGAGGCTGAGGCATCTATCCACCATCCATCTTCTTCCTCCTATCCGGGTCGGGTCGCTGGGGTAGCAGCTTCAGTAGGAGGCCCAGACGCCCTCTCCCTCTTGGTCCAGCTCCTCCTGGGGAACCCCAAGGCGGGGCGGCTCCCAGGCCAGCAGAGAAACATAGTCCCTCCAGCGTGTCCTGGGTCTCCCCTGTGCCTCTTCCGGTGGGACGTGCCTGGAACACCTCACCAGGGAGGCAGCCCCCAGGAGGCATCCTAACCAGATGCCCGCGAGCCACTTCAACTGGCTCCTCTCAATGTGCAGGGAGCAGCGGTTCTACTCTGAGTCCTCCCCCGATGACTGAGCTCCTCCCTCTCTCTAAGGGAGAGCCCAGACACACTACGAGAAAACCTATTTCAGCCGCTTGGATCCAGGATCTCGCTCTTTCGGCCATGACCCAAAGCTCCTGACCATAGATGAGGGTAGGAACGTTTTTGATCGACCGTAAATCCAGAGTTTTGCTTTTTGGCTCAGCTCTCTCTTGAACCACAACAGACCGGGTACAGCTCACGCTTCACAGCAGACGCCGCACCAATCCGCCCATCATCTCCGCTTATTTTCTCCTCATTCGTGAACAAGACCCCAAGATACTTAAAACCCCTACACTAGGGGCAGTACATCCTCCCCAAACCGGAGAAGGCACTCTACCCTTTTCCTGCTCCAGACCATGGTCTCTGATTTGGAGGCACTGATTCTCATCCCGGCCGCCACACTCGGCTGCAAACCGCTCCATTGAGAGCTGTAGATCATGTCCTGATTAAGCCAACAGAACCACATCATTTGCGAATAATAGAGATGCAATCCTAAGGCCACCAAATCAGATCCCCTCAACACCTTGGCTGCGCCTAGAAATTCTGTCCATAAAAGTTATGAACAGAATCTGTGACAAATCATTTTAATTATATTATCAATAAATATTCCTCTACTGCCCCCAACTGAATGACAACATATGAGACACTAAAATAACCTGATGAATTAATGTATGTATGTATATATATATATATATATATATATATATATATATATATATATATAGATGTATCTATCAGCTCAAAAGTTTGGGGTCACCTAAACAATTTTGTGTTTTCCTGAAAAGTCACACTTATTCACCAATCAAGTATTATTGTGAAAATGAATAGAAAATAGAGACAAAACATTGACAAGGTTAGAAATAATAACTTGTATTTGAAATAAGATTTTTTTTTTTCCATTAAACTTTTGCTGTCATTAAAGAATCCTTCATTTGCACCTGGAGTACTGTTGAACATGGTATTTTAGCTGTTCATTTGTTGAGGTAATCAAGAAATTCCCCCACTTTCCAGAAGCTCCCACCAGTTGGACTGGTTGGATGGGCACTTCCTGTGTATACCATACGGTCAAGCTGCCCCCACAACAGCTCAATGGGGTTCAGATCTGGTGACTGCGCTGGTCAGTCCATTACCCATAGAATACCAGCTGCTGCTTCTGCTCTAAATAGTTCTGCACAATTTGGAGGTGTGTTTAGGGTCATTGTCCTGTTGTAGGATGAAATTGGCTCCAATCAAGCGCTGTCCACTGGTATGGCATGGCGTTGTAAAATGGAGTGATAGCCTCTTATTCAGGAATCCTCATATTTATATATATATTCCCACCTTACCAGCACCAAAGCAACCCCAGAGCATCACATTACCTCCACCATGCTTAACAGGTGGCGTCAGGCATTCTCCAGCATCTTTTCATTTGTTCCGCGTCTCAGTGATTCTTCTTGTGATCCAAACACCTCAAACTTGAATTCATCTGTCAAACTTGGATTCTTTTTTCCAGTCTTCCTCTGTCCAATGTCTGTGTTCTTTTGCCCATCTTAATCTTTTTTCTTTTATTGGCCAGTCTCAGATATGGCTTTTTCTTTTGCCACTGTGCCCTGAAGCCCAGAATCCCGCATCCACCTCTTCACTGTAGATGCTGACACTGGTATTTTGTGGGTACTACTTAATGAAGATGCCAGTTGGAGACTCAGTGAGGCATCTGTTTCTCAATTCAATTCAATTAGCTTATTTATATACCAAATTCACAAAAACATCATCTCAAGGATCTTTACAGTTCAACCAGATCATACCAGATGATACAAAGTTTTCTATCTAAGGAAAACCAGCTGATTGCATCGACT
>JAGKQL010000069.1:4876692-4887202 GCA_018398635.1 Cyprinodon brontotheroides | reverse complement strand
ATAGTCTGGGTGGAGGCTATAGTCTGGGTGGAGGCCATAGTCTGGGTGGAGGCCATAGTCTGGGTGGAGGCTATAGTCTGGGTGGAGGCTATAGTCTGGGTCTAATCCAGGGCAGGAGGACTCACCAGGCCATGTGACAGAGGGAAGGCGCTTAGATGTTGTCTCCCAAAGTCTCCAGTAGCAGAAAAAAGTCTCTAGATTTGGCGCTAGGAGCTTTTTAGAAATCAAAGTGCTAGAGGGTCTGAAAAGTGGCTAAATATGAGGCTCAGCTGGACAAGTGAGGAGTACGGAGGATTTGTGAGCGGCTACCACTGTAGCAACAGTATTGCCACATTCAGGACACTTGCAGACTTAGTTTGAAGCTCAGCGGAGTTGTCTTCTCCACTCTGAGGCATACAGTCACGATTGATTGATGGTCTGTTTTAAAACGGCTGGAAATGCGTAGTTACAGCTTTATCTAATAAGGCAGCTGGTATAAAAAGTAGCAGTTTGCGTGCCTTTGGAGTATTTTGTCTTTCTGAAATTAGATCCGACTCTCTTGTTCAAATACATTTAGAGTCTCTGGTGTTTCAGCAGCTCATCTCTGCCTATGAAACACAAAGAAACCATCATCATCATCACCATCATCATCACCATCATCATCACCATCATCACTCATCATCCGGCCTAAAGATGGATTCAAACCAGAAGAAACAAGCAGAGTTAAACTGGTGGATAATTCCCCAAGCGTTGGTCAGTGAACTCTGACCCCTGCAGCACTGATCCACACAGAGACGTGTTTGAAGGTCTGATGGTGCGTTTTCCTCTGCAGCGGTGCTGCAGTGCTGCAGTTCACCACCAGGGGGAGACGCTATCAGAGCCTATGTAGAGCGTCCTCTGATGCTGGTCCCCACCCAGCCGCCCCCCCAGCGTTCCTCTAACCATGGAGCTTCCTGCTGGTTTGATGGTTCAGCTGAACTGACGGGTTTAACCCTTTAGAGTTTGGAGCCAGAATGGAGCTGAGGGAGGGGTCCAATCTAGAGCCAGATGGTGATGATGATGATGATGGCGGTGATGATGATGATGGCGGTGATGATGATGATGATGGCGGTGGTGTCTGAGGTCGGCTGCAGCCGTCAGCGGGACTCACAGCGTCGGAGCTCTTGAAGTAGAGTCTGTAGTTGGTGACCAACACCTTCCCTTTCACGGCTCCACTGAACGGACACATGTAGATGATCTCCTGATCTGGAAGGACAGAAAGGCTTAGAGTCGCCTCGTCTCTGGAGGCTTTCAGCGCCTCGCATAACCACACGACCATACGACGACGAACATCACAGAGGCTTTCAGCGCCTCGCATAACCACACGACCATACGACGACGAACATCACAGAGGCTTTCAGCGCCTCGCATAACGACACGTCCACACGACGACGAACATCACAGACCTACAGCTTTGAACGGAGGAAACAGAAAGGCTGCTAAACAGATCCATTCAGTCGATCCGTTTCCTTTTGGATCCAGCTGGAGACGTTCTGAACTCTGATCATCCACTCAGCTCAACTTCTAACAATTACTGATCTATGCTCACTTTCTGGATCTGAACAGCTTTATTAACCAGGCCACTAAGATATTTCAACATGTTCAGATTCTATGAGCTGCGATGCCTCAGAAGGCTGAACCATTAGCCAGAGATGGAGCGACAGGCGAGTTAAACGGTTTAAAATAGGCAGGATAGAACCGGATAGAATAGAACAGAATGTGAAGAAAAGGATAGAACAGATCAGAACAGAACAGAATAGAACCAAACAGATTAGAATAGAACCAAACAGAACAGAATAGAACCAAACAGAACAGATCAGAATAGAACAGAATAGAACAGAACAGAATAGAATAGAACCAAACAGAACAGAATAGAACCAAACAGAACGGAATAGAACCAAACAGAACAGAATAGAACCAAACAGAATAGGAATAGAACCAAACAGAACAGAATAGGAAACCTGTGAAATCCTTTAGTCAGGAATAGAACCAAACAGAACAGAATAGAACCAAACAGAATAGAATAGAACCAAACAGAACAGATCAGAATAGAACAGAATAGAACCAAACAGAACAGAATAGAACCAAACAGAACAGATCAGAATAGAACAGAATAGAACCAAACAGAATAGAACCAAACAGAACAGAATAGAACCAAACAGAATAGAATAGAAACCAAACAGAATAGAATAGAACTCAAACAGAACAGAATAGAACCAAACAGAATAGAACCAAACAGAATAGAATAGAACCAAACCGAACAGAACAGAATAGATCAGAATAGAATAGAATAAAATAGAATAGAAAGCCCTTGTATTTCCTAACTTCCTGTCCTTCAGTAGAATCATTTGGTCTCCAGCGAAATCGCCATCGCTCCGATAACTCAAACCGCGCTTATAGCTCCACCCACTTCCTGTTTCCCCTCTAGGATTTTGAGGGGCAGAGCGGTCAGGGTGTGGTTAGTTGACAGGGATGCAGCAAAGGATTGTGGGTGTTTTTCTAAAGCAGCTCTGTGCTTCAGTTCTTCATGCAGTCAGAGATGAACGCAGCAATAATTTAATAACATTAAGAAGTAAAGAACAGACTGAAATTAATCAAACCAGAATAACCTGAAACCTCAGTAATTAAGGGGAAACTTTCAGCATCAGAGAGATGCTGCTGCGACCAACGGTCGGCCATTTTATTACCTGTAATCCGGTCCTCTCCTGGGAGCAGACACACATCGGCTAGCAGCTCCATCTGAGGGGAACTTCTGGAAGCCTGAGGAGAAACCGGTTGGTTACGGATCGATCACAGCCAGACCTTTGAACAGTCACCATCTGAGGTTGGTACATCTATGATTTAAACAGCCAGACCTTTAAACAGTCACCATCTGAGGTTGGTACATCTATGATTTAAACAGCCAGACCTTTAAACAGTCACCATCTGAGGTTGGTACATCTATGATTTAAACAGCCAGACCTTTAAACAGTCACCATCTGAGGTTGGTACATCTATGATTTAAACAGCCAGACCTTTGAACAGTCACCATCTGAGGTTGGTACATCTATGATTTAAACAGCCAGACCTTTAAACAGTCACCATCTGAGGTTGGTACATCTATGATTTAAACAGCCAGACCTTTAAACAGTCACCATCTGAGGTTGGTACATCTATGATTTAAACAGCCAGACCTTTGAACAGTCACCATCTGAGGTTGGTACATCTATGATTTAAACAGCCAGACCTTTGAACAGTCACTATCTGAGGTTGGTACATCTATGATTTAAACAGCCAGACCTTTAAACAGTCACCATCTGAGGTTGGTACATCTATGATTTAAACAGCCAGACCTTTAAACAGTCACCATCTGAGGTTGGTACATCTATGATTTAAACAGCCAGACCTTTAAACAGTCACCATCTGAGGTTGGTACATCTATGATTTAAACAGCCAGACCTTTGAACAGTCACCATCTGAGGTTGGTACATCTATGATTTAAACAGCCAGACCTTTGAACAGTCACCATCTGAGGTTGGTACATCTATGATTTAAACAGCCAGACCTTTAAACAGTCACTATCTGAGGTTGGTACATCTATGATTTAAACAGCCAGACCTTTGAACAGTCACCATCTGAGGTTGGTACATCTATGATTTAAACATCTATGATTTAAACAGCCAGACCTTTAAACAGTCACCATCTAGAGGTTGGTACATCTATGATTTAAACAGCTGAAGCTTCAATTCTGATGATCATATTGAGCTCATCTGGCGCCCCCTGCTGGTCCTACAGCGCTGAGCGTTAAAGTTAAGCTCTGCTTTATTTTCAGGCTGAGTAAGTTAGCGGAGTTAATCTCAATGGCTAACGTGAACCTACAGATTAGGGCGGGGGGGGGTCATCCAGGACGCCTGATGATTAGCAGAGCGACGGCCGCTAGTGAGGCCGTTTAGCTAACTGATTCAGGTTTCAACAGCTAAAGTTCAGGGCGATGAAAAGCAGGACTTCCTCCCTCAGACTCTTTGGGATCCAGGACTAAACAACTACAGGTCTAGGAAAGCGTCTCTAACAGGTATAGAAAGAGAACACACAGATCCAACCTACACTAGAGATGTGCGAGTCCAAAGGGCCGGCGCGGTACGCAGAGACTGGAGACGCCATCTGCCAGGGAGGGGCTTCCAGTCTGGAGAATCAAAGCACAGGCTTGGTGATGATGGGAATTCTATCATTCCGTTTCTATATGAGCTAGAGCTGCTAGACGAAGATCTCCTGTCAAACCGGGGAGAGTCCCGTCTGGATGGAAACCGCTTCACTCAGATAACGGCCAATAACAACATGGCGGATTGAAAGGAATCATTTTGTTTCCGTTGTTGTGAAGTCGGCCTCAGAAAATAGAAACACAGATTACTTTGACTAAACTCCAGATCTAAAATCCCAGATCTACAGACGAAGACGTTACATCGGCAGGCATTTAAACAGCCTCAGCATTCAGTCGATGTGGGAGTTTGGATCGATTCTAAGAATAGATTGGTTGAAAAAACAACAACAACATCTAGTTGGTTAAAACTACTCTACTCAAAGTAAAGGAACACTTTGTAATCAGAGTACAGCATGAAGTTAATTAAACTTGTGGGACATTGATTGGTCAGGTCAGCAGCAGAGGGGGTGTTAATCAGTTTCAGCTGCTTTGGTGTGAATGAAATGAACAACAGGTGAACTAGAGGAGCAACAACCAGACGACCATCAGAACAGGAATGGTTTTACAGGTGGAGGCCGCTGACATTTTTATCCCTCCTCATCTTTTCTGACCTTGGCTAGGGTCACTGTCACTACTGTTAGCATGAGGCGCTAACCTGGACCCTACAGAGGTTGCACAGGCAGTCCACCTCCTCCAGGATGGGTCATCAATACCTGCCATTGCCAGAAGGCTTGCTGTGTCTCCCACCACTATCTGAAGAGCATGGAGGAGGATACCCAAAGTCGAGACAGGCAGTTACTCCAGGAGAGCTGGACAGGGCTGTAGAAGGTCTACAACCCATCAGCAGGACCGCTATCTGCTCCTTTGTTCAAGGAGGAGCAGGAGTGAGCACTGCCAGAGCCCTACAAAATGACCTCCAGCAGGCCACTGGTGTGAATGTCTCTGACCAAACAATCAGAAACAGACTTCATGAGGGTGGCCTGACGGCCCGACGTCCTCTAGTGGGCCCTGTGCTCACTGCCCGGCACCGTGGAGCTCCATTGGCATTTGCCACAGAACACCAGAATTAGCAAGTGGGCCACTGTCGCCCTGTGCTTTTCATCAGATGAGAGCAGGTTCACCCTGAGCACATGTGACAGACGTGAAAGGGTCTGGAGAAGCCATGGAGAACGTTCTGCTGCCTGTAACATCGCTCGGCATGAGCGGTTTGGTGGGGGGTCAGTGATGGTCTGGTCCAGATGTGGGAGGAGATACCACAGGACGCCATCCGTCGCCTCAGTAGGAGTTGACACGCTCGGGCGTTGTCAGGCATGCAGACACGCACGTGGGGGCATACAAATGACTGAATACCATTTAGAGTTGCTGCAGTGAAATCTCAGCTAAATGGACTATAGCCTGCTGCATCATTTATTACTGTCATTATTGGGGTGTCTTTGAATGCAGCCCTCTGTATGTTGATTATTTTCATGTCCATCTAATGATGCTTTTGTTCCTAACACGTCACCCAGTCCATATCAGGATACCCCCATCGCGATCTGATGTGTTTTCAAAGTGTCCCTTTCTTTTCGGCAGCGTATTTAGCTTAGATTAAACAATATAATGATCAGAGTCTGAGCTGAGCCGCTGGTCACAGGTGTTAGCTTGGTGTTAGCTTGGTGTTAGCTTGGTGTTGGGTAGTATTTCTTTGTCAGAGGCCTTCATCCTGCTGATGGCTTCAGCTGTAAGACATTGACTTCCACTCCTGAGGTTGATGGTTCAAACCCACTTCAGACTTTAGAAAGTTGCATTGAAACACAACAAGTATTCTGGCTTCTGTGACTAATTAGTATTGGTTTGCCCTGGTATGAATATAGAGAGGGTAAAGACCCTGGCAAATTAGATTGGTTGGTTTAACCAAACCAATCGGATCAGGGTGGATCAGGGTGGATCAGGGCGTGATCTGCAGCTCTCACTGGAGCGGTTCACAGCCAAGTGTGAAGCAGCCGGGATCAAATCAGAGACTCTGGTCTGAAGCCAGAAAAAGGTAGAGAGCCTTCTCTGGTTGGGGAGGATGTGCTGCCCCTAGTGGAGGAGTTTAAGTATCTTGTTCACGAATGAGGGGAAGATGCAGCGGGGGATCGATAGGCGGATTGGTGCAGGGGATCGATAGGCGGATTGGTGCAGGGGATCGATAGGCGGATTGGTGCAGGGGATCGATAGGCGGATTGGTGCAGGGGATCGATAGGCGGATTGGTGCGCCGTCTGCTGTGAAGTGAGCGATGTACCGGTCTGATGTGGTTCAGAGAGCTGAGCCAGAAGGCAAAGCTGTGGATTTACTGGTAGATCTACATTACTATCCTCTATGGCAGCAAATGGTTACCATATTTAACATTTTTGAGAAATGCTTTATCATTTTGAGAATGTGGCTGCATTAATTAACTCATAAATGAAATTAGTAATCAGTCATCCTGTTTGCATTTACTTCTTTAAGGCTGCACATTTGATGCCATAATCAGAGAGAAAACTCAGCGGACGTTGCTTTTTCCTTTCCATGATCTGCCTGCAAAGTATCGTCCACAACTCGATAAATGAAAAAGCCTTCTGAGCGGCGGGGGCAGCAGAGTGATGTCAGCAGCTGCTCTCCCTCAGGTCCTTGCTGACCGGGCTACCCATCTTGTTCAGTAGGGGGCGCTGCTATAATCCCCTTGTAACTTTAAGAAACAAAGGTCTATCACCTCCAAAGTGTAAGGAGGGAGTTTTCATCATAAAAGGTGCGCATAAGTCAAAAATGAAAAAGCTGGGACCTTTCTTTGCCTGATTTAGACCTGGGGGGGGGACATATTATAGCAGGTTTTATTTCGTCCCATATTGCCAACTCTGGGCAATATGGGACGAAATTAAACACCTGATGTTAGAACACAGACTGTTTATTAAGGATAGAACAACAAAGAGAAACTGTAAGTTAATATAAAACAAAAATATACATTTAAGTACTAAATTACAGGAAAACGTTATTTTCCTTCTGGATTCAGTCTTTAATCATTACACTCCATTTTCTATTTCATTTTTATTAAAAGTATATGGTTTATAACAGTTTTCAATGGGATGAGAACATTTGGACACAAAAGAACAAAGATCTGATGCTTTCAGTGGGAGGAGTAGACGCTGCTGTCAGCGACCAGCTTTCAGGCAAACCTTTCTCTTTTATTATTATTTTTAAATCAGTATCACTGGCGATATTCTGCTGTAACATGTGAAGGGAAGAATAAAACAGTAACGCTCATCTTTCATACACGTAAAACCCTCAAATTTCACGTTCAGTACGTTGGAACTGAGGCGGAGTTAAGTCGGTTTGTTCTTCCAACTCCGTGTGCGCTTTTCAAATTTTACATTTCAAATTGAATTTTGTATTTGTTGGGGTACATTCTGAAAAATAAAACTCAAATGTCTTTTTCTTTTTCATTTTAATTAAGTAAAATGATGTGTGTTAAAGAAGAAAATGAAAATGCAAACAGGATGATTGATTACTAATTTCATTTATGAGTTCATTAATGCAGCAACATTCTTAAAATGAAAAAGCATTTCTGGAAATGCTTTTTCATTTTAAATATGGTAACGATTTGCGTTCCATACTCCCCATCTGTGGTCATGAGCTTTGGCCCCCAGGGGGGTCACCATCGAACAATTTGTGCTTGAGCTTATTTCACTAAGATCACAGAAAAACAGGGAATCTTAAATGATTTTTCTCTTCTAAGACATTTTACACACAAAAAAAGAATCATTATACACCCTATTGATGAACAATTCCAAAGGAACTTATATGGAAAGAAAACAATACTGCAAACATGACTATAATGTTACTGACTGTAGTTCTGCACTCCACCAGTAGGTGGTGACGTGTTCACATGGAGCCTGATTGGCCAATGAGGCTCCATTTCCACCAGAAAGTCATAATATGAAAAGATAACATCAAACTAAAGAATAAAACTCGAATTTTCAGGCAAACGTCTGTAAAAAAAAAAATTAATATTTGCAGCAAAATTAGGGGACTGGTAACTATGGCAACGGATGGTTAACGATGGTTCAGAAAGGGACTGAAAATATCTAGGTGAGCATGGAGAGCGTAGGGCGGGACCTAAAGCGGGGCGAATATCTTCAAGCTAAGAGGCCTTTTACAAATTTCATCTATGATCTATTATCTATAGATCTATAAATCAACCTCAGCAGCAGAAACCAGAAATCAGTTAGAAGAAAGCATCTATGAGGCAAACGTCACACAGGAACCAACAGGTGAAAAAATAACCCACCGGCAGAAATAAAAGCAGACCGCCTTAAATAGACCAACTAGATCTCCTCTGAAGGTTAGCACCTGATAACGTTTAATAAGTTTAATCTATTTCTCTTCAGTCGGCTTCTTTCCCTGGACAAGATTCCTGGAGGGAATCGTTTATTTTTAAGGTTTTCCGCCTCTTATTGCTGAAAACAAACTGTTTTTATTTAACTCGGCTTTTCCTGCTGAAGCTTTTATTTCTATCAAACATTTTATTTTTAATATCTGAGAATAATAATCAATTAAAACTCCTGAAACAAACTGTCAGGAAACATGAACTGATCTAAAACACCAGGATGTGTATTTCTATGCCGTTAAACGGATCAGGAGACGCTTTGGTTCATCTATGCTACGATTCTAGGATGAAAAACCTTCATTTCTTCTTCAGGCTTTCTAAGGCAAATGCACGGTAGTGGCTGCCTGCCGCAGGAACCACAGACACTACTTTATAAGAGTTTAATTTCATAAATAGGTCTGACTTAATCACTAAACATTCAACAGTTTAAGCGTTTAATCTTGTTCAAAGGAAAATATAAATAACTTCTATCTGATCATTTAGACGATAAACCGACTTATTATCAGGAATTAATATAATAATTGATCTGATAATCGATTAAAGTCCAGAAAATGATGAGAACTGAGTCTCATTAATAAACGATAAACCTTCAGGTTAAAGTTTATGGATTATTTTTAGCTTTGTGGTGTTTCTTGTTCACCGGAAGTAACCGAATATGCGGATGACAACTTCCGGACCAAAGTTTCGGAAGCGGCCAGGGCGGATTTCATCCTAAACTCTCCATTTAAAGCTTTACTTTATTAATAAACATTCATTTCAGATTCATTCTGACGTCACAAGTTGAAATAAAAGCCGCTCCAGTTTCTAGAAGCGGGTTCTAATGGCGGCCCGCCTCGGTTCTCTCACTTCCTATGAAAACAGACCGGCCCGGTTCTGCTTCCACACAGAACCGGTCCGTCCGAACCCCCGGAGCGGGTCAGAACCGAAACACAGAGCGCGGTCTCAGAGGGCCGGGCCGGCAGCCTGGACCGGACCAGGAAACGCTGAAGGCCCGGAGCGACCCCAGCACCAGAACCGAGGCGGAACCGCCGCCCAGCTTGAACAGAGCGGGAGGTTCCGGTTCTACTGGACCCAGCAGGAGGCGGGCTGCTGCCCGCAGAGCTTCACCTACCTGGAAACAGCTCAGCTTGTGCGGCTAAATGTCGCCGTCCTCCTCCAGCCACAGAAACAACTCACTCTGCGTCACGTGACCAGCTGTCAGCGTCCTGATTGGCTGCTGCGGGCTCTGCTCCGTTACAGCACCGCCGCGTTTAGCGGCGCAGAGAGCTGCCGGCGGGCGGCGTCAATCACCACAAACATTTTCCTCATTTCCAAATATTGAAGGGATTTAATTTCTGGTAAAATAGGTTTTTATGTCAACAAACTTTCTTTCTTTTGTACATTGCTCTTATGACTTCTAATTTTTAGATCTGTAAATATATATAAGCATATATTTATAGTTACGTGTGTATATATTTATGTTTATTTTTAGTGTGGGAAGTTTTATTGTATTTCTTTATGTTGTATTTTATTCCTTAGATAATGAATGTGTGCAATATGTTGTTTGTAAACTTGAAGCTAAGATTATTCCCCCCTTGGATCATTAAAGTATTTCTGATTCAAACAGACTTGTTGTTGGTTTCCTGCATAAATCCTTAGTCTGAAATAAGAAAAGATCATGAATATAAATAGGAACTGGATCTAATATAGTATCATTCATGTATCCCAGCTAATGAATGGAGAAGCTCTGCTTCCAAACGCAGAGCTGTGGAGGATTTCCAGTGTCTGAGAGAGAATATAGCAAAGTTCTGACAGGTGGTTAGACTCTTATAAAATGTTAAACAAACTGCTGAAAATTATATCTTCAGATATATTATATATATCCTGCAGCCGTTTGTTTTTCTGGAACAGAAACTTTCTGAAAAAAATATTCGGTCTCCAGGATTTATAT
>JAGKQL010000069.1:4847530-4868302 GCA_018398635.1 Cyprinodon brontotheroides | reverse complement strand
AAATAAGCCTGTTCATCAGTCTGTAGATCAGCCTCAGTTATCTCAGTCCTGTAGATCAGTCTGTAGATCAGCCTGTGAATCAGCCCGCAAATCAGCCTGTAAATCAGCCTGTTAATCAGCCTGTTGCAGATCAGCCTGTTAATCAGCCTGTTAATCAGCCTGTAGATCAGCCTGTTAATCAGCCTGTTAATCAGCCTGTTAATCAGCCTGTTAATCAGCCTGCAAATCAGCCTGTTAATCAGCCTGTTAATCAGCCTGTAGATCAGCCTGTAAATCAGCCTGTTAATCAGCCTGTTAATCAGTCTGTAGATCAGCCTGTTAATCAGCCTGTAAATCAGCCTGTTAATCAGCCTGTAAATCAGCCTGTTCATCAGTCTGTAGATCAGCCTGTAAATCAGCCTGTTAATCAGCCTGTAAATCAGCCTGTTCATCAGTCTGTAGATCAGCCTGTAGATCAGCCTGTAAATTTTAGGGATTCATGAAACGTTTTATGGGATCAAAACAAAATAAATCAGAGATGAAATTAAACATGGAGAGCGGGTCTCATCTAGAACCGTAGCTCTACAGCGGATCAGTTTGGACTTTGGTTCTGTTTGGGTTCTTGTTGTGGAAACCTGATTTTATCCACCCGTCTCCTTCAGTCTGACTCCACGTGTAGCTCTATGATCACCTCATGGCATTTATAGATATATTTATTTAGATTTCAACTTCCAGGAAAATATTCTCCCACTCATGTTTTTTATTCCATGGAATAAAAAAGGACAAACAATTAAAGTCATAAAAATGTTTTTATTAAAGGCGATAGAGAAATATAACTCCTCCTGCACAGCAGGGGGCTCCACAGCTCCTTTCTTCTGTTGAAGGTTGAACATTAAAACATGGCGTTTAAATAAGAGAAAGCCAAAGACATGCTGGTGAAAGCTGGACCACTATTAATAGAAGTCTGATCTAGAAACAGTAAATCTACTTCCTCCAGAATAATGTTTCTGTTGTTTTATCCTAAAGGAGACGATGGACCTGGAAGTGGTCGACCTCCCTAAAGGTCCTCTAGATGCCTACAGGAGAAAAGCCTCCTTCGACTGGAAGGAGATGCTCCGCTTCATCGAGGGAGAGGAAATCATCCAGTTCAAGGTACGGTGTATGGAGAGACATTTGTGTTCAAACTATGGGGTATGGAGAGACATTTATGTTCAAAGTACGGTGTATGGAGAGACATTTGTGTTTAAAGTACGGTGTACGGAGAGACATTTGTGTTTAAAGTACGGAGTACGGAAAGACATTTGTGTTTAAAGTACGGTGTATTTGTGTTCAGACGACATTTGTGTTCAAAGTACGGTGTATGGAGAGACATTTGTGTTCAAAGTACGGTGTGTATGGAGAGACATTTGTGGTTTAAAGTACGGAAAATTTTGAAAGACATTTGTGTTTAAAGTACGGTGTAAGGACTTCCACATGCAAAGAAGCAGACTGTGGAGAGACATTTTTATGTGTACGGTCTGATGGAGAGACATTTGTGTTTAAAGAAAGTGACATTTGTGTTTAAAGTACGGAGTACGGAAAGACATTTGTGTTTAAAGTACGGTGTATGGAGAGACATTTATGTTCAAAGTACGGTGTACGGAGAGACATTTGTGTTCAAAGTATGGGGTATGGAGAGACATTTATGTTCAAAGTACGGTTCAAGACGTGGAAGGACATTATGTGTTTAAAGTACGGAGTACGGAAAGACATTTGTGTTCAAAGTACGGTGTATGGAGAGACATTTGTGTTTAAAATGTTTAAAGTAATGGAGTACGGACATTTGTGTTTAAAATGGTGTATGGAGAACATTTGTGTTAAGAATGCGGTGTATGGAGAGACATTTGTGTTTAAAGTACGTTCAAAGTACGGTGTATGGAGAAGACATTTGTGTTTAAAGTACGGTGTATGGAGAGACATTTGTGTTCAAAGTACGGTGTATGGAGTACCATTTGTGTTTAAAGTAATGTGGAAGAGACATTTGTGTTCAAAGTACGGTGTATGGAAGACATTTGTGTTCAAAGTACGGTGTATGGAGAGACATTTGTGTTTAAAGTACGGTGTATGCGGAGAGAGACATTTGTGTTCAAAGTACGGTGTATGGAGAGACATTTGTGTTCAAAGTACGGTGTATGGAGATACATTTGTGTTTAAAGTACGATTGTACGGAAAGACATTTGTGTTATGCGGAAGGAGAGACATTTGTGTTCAAAGAAATCACGGTGTATGGAGAGACATTTGTGTTTAAAGTGCGGTGTATGGAGAAGACATTTGTGTTCAAAGTACGGTGTATGGAGAGACATTTGTGTTTAAAGTACGGTGTATGGAGAGACATTTGTGTTCAAAGTACGGTGTATGGAGAGAACATTTGTGTTTAAAAAGTACGATTATGCAGAGGAGCATTTGTGTTCAAAGTACGATGTATGGAGAGACATTTGTGTTTAAAGTATGCGATGTATGGAGAGACATTTGTGTTCAAAGTACGATGTATGGAGAGACATTTGTGTTCAAAGTACGGTGTATGGAGAGACATTTGTGTTCAAAGTACGATGTATGGAGAGACATTTGTGTTCAAAGTACGGTGTATGGAGAAGACATTTGTGTTCAAAGTACGGTGTATGGAGACATTTGTGTTCAAAGTACGGTGTATGGAGGAACATTTGGTGTTCAAAGTGCGGTGTATGGAGAGACATTTGTGTTCAAAGTACGGTGTATGGAGAGACATTTGTGTTTAAAAGATATGGTGTACGGAGAGACATTTGTGTTTAAAGTACGGTGTATGGAGAGACATTTGTGTTCAAAGTACGGTGTATGGAGAGACATTTGTGTTCAAAGTACGGGGTATGGAGAGACATTTGTGTTCCAAAGTACGGCGTTTCTTGCCGTATGGAGAGACATTCTCACTGTATTTGGCACTGTTCAAAGTACGGTGTATGGAGAGACATTTGTGTTTAAAGTACGGCGTACGGAGAGACATTTGTGTTCAAAGTACGGTGTATGGAGAGACATTTGTGTTTAAAATATGGTGTACGGAGAGACATTTGTGTTTAAAGTACGGTGTACGGAGAGACATTTGTGTTCAAAGCCTTATAGGTGGCCTGAGTCTGGACCAATAGAAATGCTGCTCTATCCACAAGTTGTTTTTTTTTCTTCAGTATTTTATTACAACTTCTGGTAGAGAAATTAAAATCCAGGTCAGGTTCTCATCGTGTGAAGATCAACTAAAGTATCAGATACGGATCAGCGGTTCCACCCTCAGGTGTAGAGGATGTAAAACTTTATAATCTGTAAAACTGCTCAGCAAATTAAAATCTGGAAAAAAATCTAAAAAAAATTGAAGAACAAAAACAGAACTTATATTTAAATACACAGTTCCTTGCCTTTGATGTTATTTGAAATAAATTTCTCTCCATACTCTTGCTAAAGAAGTTAATTTGTTGATAATTTAATCCTTTTCTGTTTAACCTTGAACAGTGTCTTTAATATAACTGTTGATTGTTTTACTTTAGGGAAATAAAGGAAAAGCAAAGACGGTTTCCATCATTTCATGTTTTTCTCTGGTTTTCTCTCCGTACAGCAACACGTGTTCAGGACTCTGGAAAACGATCCTCTGTTCGCCCGTCAGCCTGGAGAAGACGTTCCTATAGAGAAGAAGAGAGAACTCAATTTTCTCAGGTTTGTTTTCATGCTGTAAAATAAAAAGGTTCTTTTAAGGTTCGATCCAATATGTCTGCCTGAAAACGTTCAGGGTGAAGCAGCTGTTTCGCTACAACTTCCTGACTGAGGAGGAAATGATGTCGGATCCATGGAAGGCGGTGATACTGGAGGACTGTCTGGGGATGTACGACTGGGCCATGGTGGCCAAGTACGGCCTGAACAAAGGGGTGAGATGACCTTTGACCTCAGGCTGCAAATATAATCCTTTCTTCTTCTTCATAGATTATTTTTGCTATTCATGCATTGATTCCACCCCAGCAATTAGTCAGCTGGGGCTAATGGAATTTAGCAGTCCAATCTTGGTAAATGATAGCAGTTTGCTAACTATATTTAGCTGCAAAATCCTGCTAAATCACAGCAGTTAGCTAGCTGTGGCTAACTGCTATCTTTTAGCAGTCAAATCCTGCTAAATGAAAACAGTTAGCTAACTATATTTAGCTGCAAAATCCTGCTAAATCACAGCAGTTAGCTAGCTGTGGCTAACTGCTATCTTTTAGCAGTCAAATTCTGCTAAATGAAAACAGTTAGCTAACTATATTTAGCTGCAAAATCCTGCTAAATCACAGCAGTTAGCTAGCTGTGGCTAACTGCTATCTTTTAGCAGTCCAATCGTGCTAAATGATAGCAGTTTGCTAACTATATTTAGCTGCAAAATCCTGCTAAATCATATCAGTTAGCTAACTATAATTAGCTGCAAAACCCTGCTAAATCATAGCAGTTAGCTAGCTGTGGCTAACTGCCATCATTCAGTTGTAAAATCCTGCTAGATGATAGCAGTTAGCCAGCTGTGGCTAACTGCTATCATTTAGCAGTCAAATCCAGCTAAATGGTAACAGGATTTTAGCTTATAATTTGGCAGGATTTCGCAGCTAAATGATAGCAGTTAGCCAGCTGTAAAATCCTGCTAAATGATAGCAGTTTGCCACAGCTGGCTAACTGCTATCATTTAGCAGTAAAATCCAGCTAAATGGTAACAGGATTTTAGTTTATCATTTGGCAGGATTTCGCAGCTAAATGATAGCAGTTAGCTAGCTGTAAAATCCTGCTAAATGATCATTTCGCTATAAACAGCTATAATTAAGCAGTCCAATCCTGCTAAATGACAGCAGTTAGCCAGCTGTGGCTAACTGTTAACTGCCACAGGGTTAGCTGCTAACATTTAGCTGTAAATAGCTAACATTTAGCAGTCCAATCCTGCTAAATGACAGCAGTTAGCCAGCTGTGGCTAACTGTTAACTGCCACAGGGTTAGCTGCTAACATTGAGCTGTAAATGGCTAACATTTCTATTTAAATAAATTTGTAAATAAAATCAAACTTTTGATTTGGGGCTTTTGTTGAATTTCACCGTTAGCTTATTTTGTATAGAGCTCCATTGGTAACAGGAGTCCAATAAATAGACAATAATTAACAAAGGCTGTTTTTTTATGGCAGTTGTTCCCTTTGATGCCAAAGGTCCCGGTTGGTCAATAAATAACCCCAAAGATTTCCTCTCAGGTAGAGAAACCTGCCAGTAACGGTTCCTTTGGTAAAATATAACCTAGTTTACTGAATAATCTGTTTTTATTTAAAATGCGTCCCTTATTTTGTCCCAGGTCTTAGATGTTCCTTCCTCTGTAAATCATTTTTCCTCTTTCCTGACGCAGTCATGAACGTCTCATTTCAGATGTTTGGAGGAACCATCTCCAGCTCCGGCTCCCAGAGACACAGCAAATATGTTAAAGACACGGCTGACATGTCGGTGAGCAACAAAACCAAACAGCTCATGTTTATGTCATTAAATAAGCAAAAAACAACATTTTTCTCCAAATATGGACAGAAATTAGTTCCAATATTATGGAAAGATAATATATTTAAAATGCTATTTTGTAAAATTTCTCAGTCAAAAAAGGTTTAAAAATAATTTATTTCCTCAGACTTTATTTGTTTTTTAAATAAATTATTTTTTTTGGCATGAACTCTAATTTACAGGTTTCACCTTCTCCACCTCTGACCAATAGAAACGCTGTTGCTAAGGCCCGCCCAGAGCAGACTCACTCCTATTGGTCCGTTCACAGACCGCCCAGAGGTGTAGAAGGAGATACCTGGAAAAAATAGAGAGAAATTAGTAAAACTAGGTTTCCTCTATAAAAATGTGAAAATAAACTTTAAAACTAAAATTCTGCAGAAATAACTTCCATAAAGATCAGCCAGTTAGTGCTAACTGGCTGATGCAGAGCGGCTGCTGACTGGTTTGTCTCTGACTGGTTTGTCTCCTCAGACTTTCGGCTGTTTCGCTCTGACCGAGCTGAGCCACGGCAGCAACACCCGCGCCATGAGAACCACCGCCGTGTTCGAGGCTGCGTCTCAGGTCAGCTCTGTTCTCAGTGTCGGCGGCTCCGCCTTAGAAATCCGCCTGTTTTCATCGTTTTCTGTGACTCTGCAGGAGTTTATCATCAATTCTCCGGATTTTGAGGCGGCAAAGTTCTGGGTTGGAAACATGGGGAAGACGGCCACCCACGCTGTGGTTTACGCTCAGCTCTACACACCTGACCAGGTGTGCCACGGCCTGCACTCTTTCATCGTCCCGGTGAGTAAAGCGTCAGAGAAACAGCTGGAAGGTTGATCCAGATGTTCAGCATCCGGCAGCAGAAGGACGTCTCTGAAATCCATAGAGGGACAAATTTCCCGCTTCACTCTGAGTGTTTTCATCTGAGCCAGAGCTCAGTAGACGAGATTCTTCCTTTGTCTTGCACTGCTCTCTGTTGCCATGGTTATTTGGACAGATGCTGGGAGCCTTAAAGGTATTTCTGCTGTTGGTGCGGGGCCACGGAGCAGGAACCTGCAGCTCTGCTTTATTTAAATATAGTAAGGAAGGTGGAAAGAAAATGAATGTTTATTGTTAACATGGTTCAATTCGTCTGATGCTTGTTTTAATGTTCAGTATTTTATTAAGTCTGCAGGCTTTGCGCTCTAGAGGGGAATTCTGGGCGTCAAAGCCTCTGATTTTCATATAAAGTCTGTGGGGGACGGCATCAAACACTGCTGACAGGCCTGTGGCGCATCGAGCATCGGGAGCGGCGAATCTGGGCATCGGAGCATTCAAACTTTGGAGCATTGGAGCATTCAAGCGTGGAAGCATCCAGGCATCAAAGCAATCAAACTTTGCAGCATTGGAGCATTCAAGCGGGAAGCATCCGGGCATCAAAGCAATCGAACTTTGCAGCAAGCGAGCGGCCAAAGCATCCGGAGTGTCGGATGCGCTGGCGAAGCATCCGAGCGTTGGAGCTTCGAAGCATCCAAGCGTCGAAGCATCCGGAGCGTCGAAGCATCCAAGTGTTGTGAAACATCCGGAAGGCCGGCAGTTATCCGCCGCCGAAGCATCCGGAAGGCCGAAGCATCCGAAGGCCGTAAGCATCCGGCGGCCGAAGCGCCGGCGATCCGGAGCCGCTAAGCTTCAGGCATCCGCCGCCGGCATCTGCCGCCGGCATCCGGAAGCCGCCGGCATCCGGCGCTGCCGGCATCCGGAAGGCCGAAGCATCCGGCGCCGGGCATCCGGAAGCGCCGGGGCATCTGAGCGCAGAAGCATCCGGCGCCGAAGCATCCAAGCCGCCGAAGCATCCAAGCCGCCGAAGCATCCAGCCGCTGGAGCTGGCGATCCGAAGCATCGCCGAAGCATCCGGCGCTGCCGAAGCATCTGCGAGTAGAAGCATCCGGAAGGCCGGCATCCGCTGTGTCCCAGCGCTGGCGGAAGTATCCGGCGTAAGCGCCGGGCATCCGAAGCTGCCGGGCATCCGGAAGGCCGCGAGCATCCGGAAGCGCCGAAGCATCCGGAAGGCCAAGCATCTGAGGCGTTAAAGTTTTCTATCTGGGTTTTTTTCCCATCCAAGCCATAAAATCTCAAACCTCTCACACCACAAATATCTCTTTATCTTGAAATATTTCCTTCTGGTGATTTTCCAGAGCCGTGGCTTTAATGCTCCTCCTTCTTCTGGACGTCTGTTCGGTAGATTTGATGAATTTGAGCTTCAGCTCCACCATGATGACTCCCTCTGCTGGACGGGTTGAATAAAACCCGGAACCTGGATCAGGTTCTAGGTTCCTTGTATTACATCTTGTGATAGAAATGTTTCTACCAGATATTTCTCTCCTGTTTGTAGAACGTGATGTTTGAGGCGTTGTTGTGGTTTTTATAGAACATTTCTGGGACGTCAGGTTTAGCTTCCAACTAAAGCAGACTTTAGTTTTTCTGTGAATCGATTGGTTCCAGTCACACCAACCAGCTGCTGAGGTTTATCTCTTCATCCTGATCAGTCCTCCATGTTTGACCAGCGTCACTAAATCCTTCTCTTTATTTATTCTTCTCTCCCAAACTAAATAAATCCCTTTAATCAACTTGATAACGTAACAGTAGACTAATATAAATCACAGAGGGAGGGAAGGAAACGTACCAGAGGCCAAGATAAAGATAACAATGCAAAAACTTCAAGATAAAGGCTATTCTATAACGAAGGCTAAAGCTGAAGTTAGCATGAGCGCTAGCATCAGCACTAGCATGAGTGCTAGCATCAGCACTAGCATGAGCGCTAGCATCAGCGCTAGCCTCAGCACTAGCATGAGCGCTTGCATCAGCGCTAGCATGAGCGCTAGCATGAGCGCTTGCATCAGCACTAGCATCAGTGCTAGCATGAGATCAGAACCTCATTAACGCATGTACCAAGGACATGCCGCCTATAGGCTCTCCTGTCATCTCCACTGACCTGCCCCTGAGGGCTTCACCTGGACACATCCCCAGTGTGGTTGTATTGCCTCTCCCGCAGCATCAGCACCAGCTTCAGCCTCATCTGCAGCAGTCTTACCAGCATCAGCACTAGCATCAGCGCTAGCATGAGCGCTAGCATCAGCACTAGCTTCAGCGCTAGCATGAGCGCTAGCATCAGCGCTAGCATGAGCGCTCTAGCATGAGCGCTAGCATGAGCGCTAGCATCAGTGCTAGCCTCAGCGCTAGCATGAGCGCTAGCATCAGCGCTAGCATGAGCGCTAGCATCAGCACTAGCTTCAGCGCTAGCATGAGCGCTAGCATCAGCGCTAGCATGAGCGCTAGCATCAGCACTAGCATGAGCGCTAGCATGAGCGCTAGCATCAGCACTAGCTTCAGCGCTAGCATCAGCGCTAGCATCAGCACTAGCATCAGCGCTAGCATGAGCGCTAGCATCGGCACTAGCATGAGCGCTAGCATCAGAGCTAGCATCAGCACTAGCATCAGCGCTAGCATGAGCGCTAGCATGAGCGCTAGCATCAGCGCTAGCATGAGCGCTAGCATCAGCGCTAGCCTGGAACCTGCCACCATATTAGAAGCAATAAAAGATTTAAAAGAAGACGTGAAGGAGGACAGCGGAGAACAACTGGGAGGAGAAATAAACCTGGACTGTTAAACCTGCTGTAATCTTATCGCTCTTCTCTGCTCATGTTCTTTTGTGTGTTTTATGCAAAATTGAAAAATACTAAATAAAAAGTTTTTAAAAATCCTGTTTATTGAGATCTACTTGATGTTTTTCTCTGTTCCTTTCCGTGTTTCTGCAGATAAGGGATCCTAAAACCCTCCTGGCTCTGCCTGGAGTCCTGGTGGGAGACATGGGGAAGAAGCTGGGCCAGAACGGACTGGATAACGGGTGGGTGGAGGATATGATGTCATAATATCTGCTGCTTCTCTGGGTACTCTTCCACTGTCTGTTAGCTCTACTGGCGGCTCTACGGCGCCCCCAGGGTGGGTGACGTGTCCTGGTTGGATCCCACTGGGTGGAAGGTTCCAGACTTCCAGGTCTGGGCCCAGTGATCCGGTTAGTCCTGCTGGGACTCAGCTGGACTCACCTTTAGCAGGAACACCTGCGTCCAGATGATCCGCGGTGGTTTCCTGTCCGTTCATTGGTTAACGGCAGTCAGGCCCCGCCCAGCTGTTAGCTGCTCTTCCTGGATGTCCTCCAATGTTTCGCTGAGATGCAGGAAACTTCTTCTGCCGTTTTCTAATCAAACTCCTGAATATTTCCTTCTTTTCTCCAAACAGGTTTGCAATGTTTTCCAACGTGAGAATCCCAAGAGAAAACCTGCTGAACCGGACCGGAGACGTTACCCCCGACGGCCGCTATGTGACGCCATATAAGGTAAGCCCCTCGCCGCCTGCTGTCGTATAAAGAGGAAGTCCGTCCATCTGTGGCGTCACTACTGGAAGCACGGTCTGTTCCATCACCTGTTCAAACGGATAGACGTCCAGGTTTCCATAAATAATGTAACTATTGTAAAAACATTTCTTATTTCTATTCCTAACTCTTTAAAGAATGCTAAAACTGCTTTAAATAAATGTTTTAATGACTTTCTGAGACAATTTAATGCATTTTCTCTTAAACAGCTTCTCTGATGTCATCATTAAACCATCTTTATCTGCATTAAAGTTGTTTCTTTCTTTAGATTACGAACTATTTACCATAATGTTAACATGAAATAAAAAAATTCAACTCAAAAATAGTAGATTTAGTTTAAATTTAAAGCTGATAAAGTTAGAATCTCATTTCCTGTTCAGATCAGAACAGAATGTTTTCTATCTTTACATTATTCCAGTTTACTAAGCTGCACTGTATAAAATACTAAACAATAAAATGGTTTTTATTTATTGCTGATGTGTCGCTATCCTCAGTCTGGTGAAATATGATCGGTTTCGTTCTTTAGAATATATATAATTTAAGATCAAATTAAAATAAATATTTATTCTTCCAAAGCAGAGAAATGAGCTGTTTGGACGTTTTGTACGGAAGGCTGTTAGTGTATTTATTCTGTCAGCAAAGACGTTACGTTTTTAGACAACGGCTGAAGCGCTGATGGGGGGACGCTTTAGCTAGCGACACCAGCTAGCTGGATAATGTTCATATTTCCTGTTTCCTTTCAGTAGGTTGGAAACTTTTTCCTTTAACATTACTTATTTAATTTTAAAGTTTTGTTTTTCTTTAGTTTAGGACCTTAAAAAAGGCGGTTGTCTGAAACGATCTGATATTTTTATCTTCAGTGATTGTTCTTGTTTTAACAGGTTAGATTGATCTAATTCTTTCCTGTTAGAGTTTAAAATCATAAAACCATCGTTTGTTCTGGTTTATCTTTCAAACATGGCGGACGTTAATTGAACCTTTTCTTCCTGCTTCTGTCTCCATCAGGATCCTAACAAGCGGTTCGGAGCGTCTCTGGGGGCCCTGTCAGGAGGTCGCGTCTACATAACCAGGATGGCCCTCACCAACCTGAAGCTTGCCGTTACCGTGGCGATCCGCTTCTCAGCCACCAGGAAGCAGTTTGGGCCCAGTGAGGCCGTAGAGCTGCCGGTTCTGGAATACCAGCTACAGGTGGGAACGCAGTGAGAGGCTCTGATCGTCTGTCAGAGAAATAACCGGAACAGCATCCGGTTTGATCCGGTTTGATCCGGTTTGATGCCAGCTGATGCTGGATGGTTGGATCAGGTTTCTAGCTGATCTATTCCAGTTAGTGGATCCTTGGAATGAGCTGCAGACGCCTCGGTTTATTAAAACACGCAGCGCAGCGATCCCCTCTAAACAGGATTACCTATTTCACTCCTATCTCTACCTTTAATGGCATCTTTACTTTAACTTCTTGTTCTCAATAAAAGCTACTGGAGCCAGAATTTACCTGAAGGAGGAATCCCAAGGATTAATAAAGCTGAGTGCCTATGCCCAAGGCCGCTCCTCCTTCTGGTGAAACGGCCATCATCCTCAGCCCCTAGTGCTGTTCCAATGTTCTGGGGCCTCTCCCTCTTTACCCAGCATGCACTGCAGCAGCAGCTTCCAGGTTAGCGCTCACAGAGCTCAGAGCATTAAAAGTTCTTTTCTGTTGCTTTTGTTCAATAAAAATACGTTTTATTATCATTAGAGGCGAGAATATTAAACATTAAAGTCGTAGGGAAGCGGCCGTTCCAACCGTCGCATTTCTGAATGAAGTGGGGGGGGGCGGGATTGTTGTTGCAGAAGGTTCGCATGTACGGTTTGTGGAAGTATCTTATTAACCAGTTAGCATCTTAGTGTTGGGGCAGGTTCCCAATGGGAAATTCCATTGGGACTTCCGAATTCTCCCGAGTTACAATCAAAGCTAGCAACTTAGTGTTAGCAGGTTCCCAATGGGAAATTCCATTTGGACCAAGTAGCACTAACTTGCTAACCAGTTAGCATCTTAGTGTTAGCAGGTTCCCAATGGGGAAATTCCATTGGGACCAAGTAGCACTAACTTGTTAAACTGTTATATCTTAGTAGCAGGTTCCCAATGGGAAATTCCATTGGGACCAAGTAGCACCAAATTGGTGACTTAGAAACGACGCTGTGAAGGAACGCTATGGACAGCGGAAACATGCAAGAGGAGGAGAGTTTAGTGTCGGAGGTCGTGGATGAGTCTGGACATCCATTTTTATTTGGAGGAGGAAAGCTGTAATTAAAGATGTTAGGAAGAGGAGGCCAGGGCGCAGAAGTTTTTGGTTTGGTGTAGAAGGCTTCCAGCCGCATATGTTTGAGCCCTGCCTCGCTAACGCCGCCAGTTCTCGTTAGCTCTACGCCACAATGACCCCGCCCCCTTGATAATCGACCAATCACATTCACTTTATTCACTCCTGTAAAGTCGGGCGCCACTGGGAGAATTTGGAAATGCAAACGTTGGAACAGCCGCTTCCCTACGACTTTAAGATTCTAATAAACATGTTTGAATTAGTTTAAGATCAACTGTAGCCAAACTGAATGGAAGACATTTTGATGGGAAACTAAGAAAAAAATCTATGTCTTTGTTCTCAAGAATTTGAAGAGGTGTACATTTTTTAAAATTGTGACGAATTTAAAAAGAAATCTACAGTTATAAAACCCCAGCGTTGCAAAGCACAGGTAGTTTGCAGCAACAGTTCTGAACCACTGGGAGCAAAACTGAGATATGAGGTTAGAATTAGTGTTCTTCTACTTAAAGTTTGAACAGGTTTTAAAAAGTGTAAATCTCTCTATAACTTCAAATTCACACTTAGTTCTGAAACAAAATGGCCTTCATACTGACAGCAGTGTTGCCATGGTTACTGCTGCGTAGGTCTATGGGCTGTAGTCTGGGGTCATCTCCAGGTGTCATGTGAGTCGGTTTCCCAGCGAGCTTGGGCGGTAGCTTGGGTGGCGGTAACGCCGCTGCCGCCCATCGGATGCTGATGCAGGTGTTCTGTGCGCGTTGCAGCAGTGGCGCCTGATCCCGTACCTGGCTGCAGCCTACGCCCTCGAACACTTCACCAAAACCATCTTCATGAACTTTGTGGAGTTCCAGATGGGCCAGCTAATGAGGGACAGCAGCGACAGACAGGTGAGTGAAGGTCGGCCATGCGGCCAGGTGTGTGGTTTCCCTCAGAGCGTCACCCGTCTGCCTGGCGCTCCTCCACAGGCGGAGATGGGGAGAGAGATCCACGCCGTGGGCTGTTCCAGCAAACCTCTGGGATCCTGGACGGCTCAGAGGGGCATCCAGGAGTGCAGGGAGGCCTGCGGGGGACACGGATACCTGGCCAGTGGGTTCAACCAGCAACCTACGGGGGGAAATTTGCTCCAGGATTACTGGAAGAGAAGGACGCCTTTAAATAAAATAAAACAAAACACTTCTTAAAAGATGAAACCTTTGCAAATGTCAACTTTTCAAAAGAGAAAATTCCGATTTGATTTTGTATCAAATTTCTTTGAAGGCTAAGTTTTACAGATTTCTCCCCCTATGCTGCAAACCGACCAATAGGAATGCTGTTGCTAAGCAGAGTAGACTCACTCCTGTTGGTCCGAACAACCCAGAGGGTTAAAATGGGAAATATGTAAAATAAATGATATTTGGAAAATAGAGTCTGAAATAAACAGAAGCATTGGTTGAAGTGGGCGAGGCGGGGGGGCAGGGTTAAAGGTTTGATTCCCGGCCCGCTGACCTCTGCCGTTTGTTTAAAGTAAAAATGATGCCAGTTGAACTGCAGGTTATGAATCACCATGAAAACCTTTTTTGATTTCAAAGTTTTCAAATTTAAATTTTTTCAGCCCATTTCCTTCTATTTTGAGACGCGTTCTGATCTTCCAGTAATGTTGGATGGAATGTCTCCCCATAGCTGTGTCTGTTTCCGCCTCAGTAAGCGAGGCGGTTTGGCTTCATTCAGCGTGTTTGTTGCAGTGAACCGGCTGGGAGATCTGCGCGACGACAACGACCCGAACTGCACCTATGAAGGAGACAACAACGTGTTGCTGCAACAGACCAGCAACTACCTGCTCAGCCTGTTCAACGCCAAGCTGCAGCGTGAGTGAGACCGCAGCGCGCCGTAGAACCAAACCTTATAGATCATCAGGCTGCTGCTGATTATTTAGATTAAAGGAATAAATGAAATAAAGGAAGACGAATCAGAACCAAATATAATTAAATCCTTTACTGTAGGAAACCCTGATGACCAGATGATGTCATCAACTGGTGAATAAATTAGTGATAAAGTCATAAATAGTGAATCTAGATCCAGGCGGTTAGATGTGTCCATCTGATAGAAAAGATTTCTTTGATTAAAAGATGTTGAAAAATGACATTTTTAATTAAAAAATCCTCCAAATGTTAGAAGTTTAACTGACTTGATTAATTTTTCATTTTATTTTAAAAAAGTAATTTTTTTTTTACTGTTGGACGTCCAGGTTTCCAATCCTGGCTGCGTTTAGCGGCGCTTCCTGTTTGCAGCCAGTTTCTCTGATGCGTCTTTTTATCAGAATCAACCTTAAACATGACAGAATGAATGAATGAATGAATGAATGAATGAATGAATGCTGGATTAATGCTCTGTCTTCTACAGCTTCACACTAATCTCAGCCTTTAATCTCATAAACAGTGAAATAATCCGATCAATAACCTTCAGAAACAGAAGAAGCTCAGAATTCAGCCAGATGTTCATAACCAGCTGATATTTTAGCCTCTCTGGTTAATTTTTCCTCTAAAATCACATTAAAAGTTCATTTTGCATCAAACATTTGTTGTTTTTTTCTGCTAAGCTGAATCAGCTGCTTTGCTGCCCTCTGCTGCCGCCTTGGTGAACTGCACTCTGACCAAACCGACCAAATGACGTTTTCAGTCTTTGATCCTTTATAATAATTAATTGTCGACTAATCGTTGCTGCTGTTTCATTCCATTTTTTAACAGATTAAAAGGATTTTATTCTCAGAGGCAAAATGAACAGAAGATAAAAGGCTAAAATCCTTTATTGAAATTCGCTCTCTGCATTTAACTCCTCCCCCTTTGGGAGCATTGGGCCGCCATGATGCGGCGCCCGGCGAGCAGGGTGGGGTTCAGGGAGGCGGGAGGCGGAGCCAGAAAAGGGGCTGAAAGCGGATCAGAACCAGAACCTCAGGGTCAGTCTTCTCTGTTCCAACAGGAAAATTAAACAAAATGCTCTAAAACACAAAATAAAACGACTCACTGCTGGAATAGTTCTCTGCATCACATGTTTTTCTGAGCTACTGAGCTTGTTTGGAGAAGCTGGTGCTGCGAAGCAGATGAGATGGTTTCATCCAGGAGGAAACAGCAGACCCGCCAAAATAAAACGCTTTAAATGAATCTGCTTCCAGCTCTGGGTGCAGAGAGCTGCTCCTTCTAACCAGAGTCTATAGATTTATGGAAATACGTCACCAATCTGACCAACATCCTCATTAAAGATTCAATATTTATCTTTATCATCTAAAATATATATCAGAATATTTTTTATAATTATATTTTTATTATTTTTTAAATATCTTAATCAGGGTGATAGGATGAGTGGGGAGGCGCCATAGCGCCCTCTACTGGCCATCCGCCATCATTAATAACAGAACAGACCTTTCTTCGTTAGTTCGTCAGCAGGTCAATCAGGAAACGTTCAGAACTTTTGTGTTTTCAGACGGAGCGCGGATCCAGTCCCCGTTTCACACTGTGGACTTCCTGGATGATCACCTGAAGGTCCTGCAGAGCAGGTTCTCAGCTGAGACCGTGGAGGACTGTCTGAACCCTGAAGGTACCGTCACAACCTGAACACCAGCCCTCAACTTCCACCCGTTCTCAATCTGCGCTTTCCCTGCAGTTCCTTTGGCTGCCTATAGGTGGCTGATCTGCTTCCTGCTGGAGGAGAGTCAGAGGAGGCTGGAGCAACAGAGAGCTTCATGCAACCATGAGTTTGAGGCGCGGAACAACAGCCAGGTAACAGAAACCAGGCGGTCAGTCACAGCGTGACCTCTGACCCCAGCATTAACCTGAGATCCTCTATCGATGGTCGCCTCCTGCTGCGTATGGATGCTCCTCTGAGCTCCTCACAGGTTCTGATCCGCCTCTGATTGGGTCATGTGACCCAGAGCGGTCTGAGCGAGCTACGCTAACAGCTGTTAGCTCTGATGGAGGGTTTCATCCAGAGGCTCAACGTTTCTAGACCTGCTGATACCAGAACCAGAACCCAGACTGGGTCACTAGTGCTGCCAGTGGCCACCAGGGGGCGCTGAACCTGGAAGCTACAGGAGGAGCAGCATTTTAGAGCAGCTGGAAATATGGAGCTAAATTAGAGCCATAAATTTCCTTCAACAGGTTTTGAAACCGAATGAAAGAAAATTCAAACTGATAATGAAAAAAGATGAATATGTATGTGAGTCACTTAGAGAAAGGGATCAGGAAAATTAAAAAAACACTAAAATGATCATAAACTGAACAGATTAACTTCTCCCACGGTTCCTAAATGCAACATGTGGGAATATGTTATCTAAGCCCCGCCTCCTTGTTTTTAACATCTTTTCTAAGTTTTTAATCTTCATCTTTAAAAAATTATTTTCAACTAAAAAGTATCAAATTATTGGTATTTTCAGTTTTTTTTTTCCAAAATGAAAAAAACTTAATTAAACTCCATAATTGATCCCTGGAAGGACGGCTTCTATTTATTTGTTCATTTTAATGAATCAGTTTGAGCCGATATGAGAAGCTAGGAGCTACGCAGCGTTAGCGTGCTAGCAGCTCAGTGACGCCATGTTTGCTGTTGTTCCTCTGGTGAAGTGAGACTTTTGTTTGTTTCAGGTTTACTACTGCAGGTCTTTGGCCATCAGCTACATCCAGCACTGCTGCCTGCAGAGGTTCTATGAGCAGACCAGTGACCAGGACACCCCCACTGGTCTCAGACCAGTGCTGAGGAAGCTGTGCGCCCTCTACGGACTGTGGAGCCTCAGCGACCACATGGCCACCTTGTTCCAGGGTAGGTTCCGGACGCTGCGGCAGCTCAGCTGGTCTGACGCCGCCTGACTCTGATGTTTCTGTGCAGGAAACTATCTGACTGGGAGGAAACCTGCAGAGTTGCTTCAGCTCAGCGTCCTCAGACTCTGCTCAGAGGTAGGCGCTCAGGAACCACCCGTCTGGAGCTGCAGGGGCGGAAAAACTGGAACCAAACATTCAGATCCAAGATCAGACGCTCGCTCTCAGGCGGACGGTTCTGGCCGTAATCTATGGGGATAAATTGGGAACAAAGTTTGTTCAACAACGTTTTTTAACTAAAAGCAAATTATTCGAAACAACTTGGATGAAAAAAAAAAAAACTTAAAAACAAAACTTCTGAAAATCAGGTTTAGAAATTTAAACTTTTATCAGGTTTCTAAAACTCATCAGTTTTAAATGACTGTTTTTGAACAAACTTTATTAGGCAATAAATTTTGACCTTTTGAAGCTAAAGCTAGCTTAATTGTCTTAATGTCTGGACAGCTAAAGGATGACGCTGTGGCTTTAGTCGACGTTTTGGCGCCAACAGATTTCATCCTGAACTCGCCCATCGCCAACGCCGACGGAGAGGTAAAGAAACCAAACCTTCACCGTTCATTTGCTGGAAAAACAGGAGGTTCTGAAATAACTTGATGAGATGTTAGCATGCTAACTGGGTATGTAGCTGTTTCTGACGACCTCACAGTGTCGCTTATACGTGTTTTTATGTTTTTTATTCAGGATAATTTGCACCAGAGTTCATGTTATCAGTTTAAATGATGCTAACATCGCTAGCCTCAGTGAGCTAGAAGGCAGCACAGTAAGAGGCATATAGAAAGATAGAAAGACTTAGACAAACTTTATTGTTATTTTGTAGCCAGAGCGTAAACGAAATAAAATTTCAATACTTTTTCGATAGTGAATGAGGAGAGACATGGTGCAAAAGGAGAGAAGCGATGGATGCACAGAGAGCTAGCACGGAGAGCTAACCAGCATAGATAGCGGGGAGAGATAGCAGGGAGAGCTAGCCATGAGAGCTAGGCAGGAGAACTAGCGAGGAGAGCCAGCACAGAGAGTTAGCCATGTGAGCTAGTCATGAGAGCTAGTCATGAGAGCTAGCAGGGAGAGCTAGCCAGGAGAGCTAGTCATGAGAGCTAGTCATGAGAGCTAGCAGGGAGAGCTAGCCAGGAGAGCTAGTCATGAGAGCTAGCAGGGAGAGCTAGCCAGGTGAGCTAGCATAGAGAGCTAGCCAGGTGAGCTAGCAGGGAGAGTTAGCCATGAGAGCTAGCAGGGAGAACTAGCCATAAGAGCTAGCAGGGAGAGTTAGCCAGGTGAGCTAGCACAGAGAGCTAGCCATGAAAGCTAGCAGGGAGAGCTAGCCAGGAGAGCTAGTCATGAGAGCTAGTCATGAGAGCTAGTCATGAGAGCTAGCATAGAGAGCTAGCCAGGTGAGCTAGCAGGGAGAGTTAGCCATGAGAGCTAGCAGGGAGAACTAGCCATAAGAGCTAGCAGGGAGAGTTAGCCAGGTGAGCTAGCACAGAGAGCTAGCCATGAAAGCTAGCAGGGAGAGCTAGCCAGGAAAGTTAGCAGGGAGAGCTAGCGAGGAGTGCTAACAGGGAGAGTTAGCCAGGAGAGCTAGCCATTAGAGTTAGCAGGGAGAGCTAGCAGGGAGAGCTAGCCATGAGAGTTAGCAGGGAGACCTAGCAGGGAGAGCTAGCCATGAGAGTTAGCAGGGAGAGCTAGCCATGAGACCTAGCAGGGAGACCTAGCAGGGAGAGCTAGCCATGAGAGTTAGCAGGGAGAGCTAGCAGGGAGAGCTAGCCAGGAGAGTTAGCAGGGAGAGCTAGCCAGGAGAGTTAGCCAGGAGAGTTAGCGGGGAGAGATAGCAGGGAGAGCTAGCCAGGAGAGTTAGCAGGGAGAGTTAGCAGGGAGAGCTAGCAGGGAGAGCTAGCCATGAGATTTAGCAGGGAGAGCTAGCAGGGAGAGCTAGCGAGGAGTGCTAACAGGGAGAGTTAGCCAGGAGAGCTAGCCATTAGAGTTAGCAGGGAGACCTAGCAGGGAGAGCTAGCCATGAGAGTTAGCAGGGAGACCTAGCAGGGAGAGCTAGCCATGAGAGTTAGCAGGGAGAGCTAGCCATGAGACCTAGCAGGGAGACCTAGCAGGGAGAGCTAGCCATGAGAGTTAGCAGGGAGAGCTAGCAGGGAGAGCTAGCCAGGAGAGTTAGCAGGGAGAGCTAGCCAGGAGAGTTAGCCAGGAGAGTTAGCGGGGAGAGATAGCAGGGAGAGCTAGCCAGGAGAGTTAGCAGGGAGAGTTAGCAGGGAGAGCTAGCAGGGAGAGCTAGCCATGAGATTTAGCAGGGAGAGCTAGCCACATATCAGCTTCTGAATGTTCAAAATGCGCATAAAGACCAGTTTGTGTAGAAATATTAAACCAGAATGAGCTTTGATTGGTCCGTTCTGACTTCATTAAAGTTTTCAGCCAATATAAAAATCATGGATCAGATTAAATCTGGAGCAGAAATAGATCCTAGATCAGAAGTGGAGGAATCCACCACCATTACGGCGCGATAAGGCTGTGATGTCATGATCTCTAACCAGAGGAAGAACAAACCTAAAACCACTGACTGGTTTCCATGGTTACACCTCTGCAGCTCTACAAGAACCTGTGGTCGGCGGTGATGCAGGGCAGCCAGGTGCTGCAGCGCCCCTCCTGGTGGAAAGAGTTCTGCTCCGATAAGCCGGCGGTCGGATCGCTGCGCTCCAAACTTTAGAGGAAAACAGCCGACGGAAGAAAAACGTTTATTTTATTACGTCTGTTTTCATTTCCTGATGCTTCTAATTCCACAGGATGATGTTTCTAAACCATGAAATCAGGATTACTGGATCAAAGTTTTATAAAAACTTTCCAATCAATCCCTGATGAATAATCTGATTATATTAATCTCATCATTTATAAATTAAGCTTTAACTGAACGGCTTTTATATCTGTAAATTTAAATGTTTATTAAAGTCTGAACATCATGGTGGCATTTTTAGTGTTTAGAATCGCTGATATTTGGAGATATTTTAATGAAAGAAAGAAAAATCATTGAACTCTAACGTCGTGTTTCAGTTTATTAAGGCTCAAAATAATAATAATAATAATAAATAATGTTATTCATCAAATAATTCCACCATGTCTTTATTAACTGTTAAATGCTTCATTGTTTATCTGGTTTATAAATTATTGACTAACTTTCATTATTCGCTGTTTTATAGTAAATAATTATCATCTGCTCTGCAGAAAAACTCATCAACCGTCTAACTCAGGGGGCGGGGCTAGAACCCTGGACTCTGATTGGCTGCTTATCACCGAGTGAGACGAGAAACATTTAGCATCTGCAGAGTGAAATTAATTTGTTCATTTCCAGGTAAATAGAAAGGTTTAGTAAATAAATGATTTAAATCTTTCTGTTTGGCGACTCAGAGGTCAGCTGGTCCAACAGGGTCAAAGGTCGAGGATCCAGGACACTTTGAACGTCAGCCGCTCTTAGACATACGTATCAGAGTAGACCCTGCATCGACTGCACAGAAACTACGGTCGCCATCTTGGAGAGGTCGACCTGCTGCTGTAAGCAGAACAGAAGAAGGATTCAGAAACGCAGAATATTTCAGTTTGGACTGCTGACATCACAGCTTTAAAAACACTAATGAATAAACAGGAGAAGCCGATCAAATTCCCCACTTTCCTTGAAGGGTCCTTGGCTGGTCCTTGAAGGGTCCTTGGCTGGTCCTTGAAGGGTCCTTGGCTGGTCC
>JAGKQL010000069.1:4814069-4827046 GCA_018398635.1 Cyprinodon brontotheroides | reverse complement strand
CAATTGGCTCCTCTTCGTCGTCGCTCTGTTAGTACGTCATATGCTTCGTTGATCTGATTGGTTTATTTGGCCCGTCTATCACCAACATAGGCCAATCAGCTAACCAGTATTTTCGCCCCTTCCCAAAATTACTTCAACGGAAGGTTTCCAGATGGATATGCGGAGCTAATCCATCTGGAGGAGTCAGGTTACTAAAGTAGAACTTCTCATGATGCTCCACATTCCTCTCATTTTAGGTGAAGAAAGGGCTTCTTGGAAGAATTGTCATAAAATACAACTTGTTTCTCATAATATTATGACTTTTGTTCTCTTAATTTTACAACTTTTTTTCTAGTAATTTTGTGACTTCATTCTCGAAATAGAAAAATAATAATCTGTAGCCTGGCCCTGATACGCCGTTGTAGAAAAGAGAACTTAAAATGTGAAAAATAAAGATGGATGCCAAGTGGCGCTCTGAAAACAATCAGAACATCTACAGCAGCCTGGAGCGCATGGCTGGATAGATGAATAAGAGCTGCCAGCAGGTGGCGACGGCGCACAACATGGTTTATTTCTGCTGATCAAACCTGGTGCAAAAATTCCCTACAGGCTCCAACAGGACAAAGTAAACACTATGAGGGGAATGAGGCTGTTTTTCTTTCTTATTGTGACAAAATGCAACTATTTTACCTTCATGATAAATAATTTGGTTGTTTGGATGATTTGCTGTCGATCACCTTAATGTCAGTGGATGTGGAAAATTTCCCCTTTAAAAAAAACTAAAGCAACAAACTAAAAGTGCAGAATCTGTTATTAATGTTGGTTTTTATCCGCCGCAGATCAGGGAGCATTCAGACAATAAGCAGAATGTTAGTGCCTTTAAAAAAGTTCAAATCTTTCCTTTTATCATTTAGATAAAAAATAAAAAGATGCATCCTTTAAGAATCATTTCTGCTGCAAAGGTTTTAAAACAAAATGTAAAATAACAAAAAACGTCTTTGTTATTGAATTTTCTGTCAATGTTGAAAAAATGTTAATTTATTGGTCAAAGACGATTAATTATCAGATTAAAATCATCTTAATAAATAAACTAAAACCACATTTCTCTATTTCCTGTTATTTTCCATTTTATTCGTCTGATTTGTTTTATATATTTATATAAATGAACTTTTTGTTTATCTTAAAGTTTTAAAATGAATTTCAGTAAATAAAATTAAAACTGGATATGATTCTGTGAAACTAGAAACTTTTGCTTAGAAAATGTTATTTGTTGCATTAAAAATAAAATTTGTCTTTTTTTTCTTTCAGTTCTGTAACTGTAGTTTTATTTTGAAAATCCCGTTTCTTTGTCAGTGAGCCTTGCAGAGAGACGCCTGCGATGCTGATTGGTTGACACGCCTGCATCTAACGGCTTCCTATTGGTCGCATTGTTTTCAGTCTTTTTTATCGTTTTAGTTCACGTCTGTTTTTTTATTTTAACATTCTGTTGAAGGCTGGTTTGAAAAATGAATGTTGGACTTTAACTTTAGATCAAAGTTATCTTTGTGAACATTGTGTTTTTTTTTTCTTGCATTAAACACAGGTTACCATGCATTTATATCTACATATGGGACCTCATTTAGCCTGCAGTTTTTGCCATCTTTGTGAGGACCCACACTCCTAAAGTTGGATTAGGGAAACGATGAGGCAATGCTCCATCCATCCAGACTAACAGAACAGGCAGATTATTTTAATGTTCCTTCCAAAGGAGATTAAATAAAAAAGGGATTAGTTTCTCTGCAATAATCTGAACTAAAGTTAGAGCATAGATGAAGTTCTTGTTAACGGCGGATAGTTTCAGTCCATGTTCCAGTTAACCTGGTTAGAAGGAAGGAGGAGGAGCATCTGACCCGAGCAGATCAAAGCTTTAGATGTTTATATCAGAGAATCCTTTGATTCACATCCTGACTCTAGATATCGATGCTCACCGAAGAAAAAAAGGGAATCTCTTAAATCCTGAACTTTCCCAGCTTAGAAAACCTCCATGGTTTAGTTAAAGTGCCTTTAAACTTGTGCAGACGTCGTAACCCAACTCAGCCTTCCGACTAATAAAGGTTTAACAGAAAGAAGGTTTGAAATGAGGGGCTGAACTAGTTCTAGATTTCATTATTGCTACCAGAAAAACTAATCTTACAATTCATCCTTTAAAAGAAATAGAGCTAACCACAAATGCACTAAGTGAATAAGGTTGGTTATTGTCTGACACTATTGAGTCACTATGCTTCAGTTAGGTTGACATCACGCTAATGTTGATTCTCTCAGACTGATGATTGGAGGTTTCTATATTTACATGCAACAGATTTGATGCAAAGTCCAATTTAGAATAACCCAGCCCAAAAATATTGTGCTATTAGCCTGCAGGAAACTCTGTTGACGATGCTGAGTTAAACATCCACCTGTGAGCTAACTTTCCCTTCGTTAAAATATATCAGAATGTAAGTTTGTTAAAATATATTTTTCTTTCTGTCCAGAAATGATTCTTTTTTTTTTCAGTGTTTGACTTCTATCAGTTTCCTCCTTCCCTGTTTTAGAGCAGGTCTGATTCCACCACGCATTGCTCGGTGTACTCCTTCACCAGCTCTACGTTTAAAGTGTTCTGGCAGAAATCAGCCATGGGCCTCCAAAGACCAGGATCCAGGAAGATCTGGCACATCACATGACCCTTCAGGCTGGCTGTGTGCTGCTGGAGGTGGCACAGGAACTGCTGCTGAGCCAGATCCAGATCTTTACCAAACATGTCAATATTCAGGTAATACCTGCGTGAGAAGAAAAGAAAACGTTACCCGGAGAAAAACAATCAGCTGGATGCTTTCTCATCACTGTCTTTATGTGGATATGGAAACCAATCGCTGATATAATGTCATTATTCTAGTCTAAATCTGAAAAACAAATCGTATTCTATCCCACATTTCAGAAAGTGAAACTCTTCAAGCCTTTGTTTCTTATATTTTTTGATAATTTTGGATGACAGGTAATGAAAAAGTAGTTTTCTGGTTAAATTAGGAGATCAGACAACACAAACATCATTAATATGTTTTTATAAGAAAAGGCTAAACGGAGCACAGAGGACCGCTGAAAGGAACACATGGCGACTTTCCCCCATAAAAACAGCCTGAGGTCGTCTTCAATGAGCCAACTAGGGTTTTATCGTATTTATTTTGAAACTAAAACAACGATTTACGTTGCTTCTAACAACTAATAATGAAAATGATGAACGTGAAGATTCTCAGTCATCCAGGTCAGAGTCATTCTAAAAAAGTTCAAATCCATCCACTGGCCTTTGTTTCCAAGTTTGAAGACGTTTCTCTTCCATCCAGGAAGATTTTTCAATCCAAAATGTCAGAAATAGCGTTTAGTTCCAGGTTTTATCCAGCAGCCCAACAAAGCCTGGTTTTAGTTTAGAAAACATGCAAATAGAAACGGATGAACGGGTCCAGCCCTTTGGAATGGGGGTCGTTTGGCTTCTTTGTTAGCCTGCAATGCCCCATACCTGTCTATGCCTCTGAGGACACCCTTCTAAGAGACATCAAAGGGGGGGTCATTGACATTTTGACTTCCTGGATGGAAGCGAAACGTCTTCAAACTTGGAAGTCCAGTAGATTGTTTTTAACTTTTGATTAAAATGATGAAAGCGTCCAACAATAACCCACCCTACTAATTGGCCAGCTAATACCAGGTAATCAGCAGGTATGACCATAGTCACCAGGTGGTTACCTGAGGCGTAGTGTCACCATACCTGTGTCGCCATAACAGATAACAGAAACATTATGGAACTTTCTTAATTTTGTAAAACTTAAGGATGACTCGGCATCCCTCGATAACAAAAACGTTGGAAGACTTGATCAGTTTGCTAATTGATGTTGATAACCAGTGGCAGCGACGGTGCTATGGTGGTTAGAACCATCGCCTCTGAGCAGGAGGGTTCTGGGTTTGAGTCCTGGGAGAACCGGGACCTTTCTGCATGGAGTTTGCATGTTCTTCCTGTGTCAGTGTGTGTTTTCTCTGCGTTCTCCAGATTCCTCCCACAGTCCAAAAACCTGCATGTTAGGTTGGTTGGACATTCCGTTCCCTTAGGAGTGAGTTAGATTGTTTGTTCGTCTTTCTGCGTCTCCGTGTGGCGCTGCGATGGACTGACCTGTCCAGGGTAACTTCAGACAACAAAGGCAACAATAGGTTTCAGGTCCAAGTCGCTACCGTGTCATTTTCACCTCTTCTGTCCTTTCTGTTCTTTGCTGTTGTTCATCATTCAAATGTTCTCCAGTTTCAGTCAGATTCCACCACCTGCCTCCATCAGGGCGTCCTGGAAGGTGGAGGATCTCCCTGCTCCAATGGCTTCAGCTTCCCTGTCCTAACCGTCCAATCACCCTTTGCTGCCATGACAACTGTGACTTAACCATGCTAGTCAAGGTATGGCTAATGCCAGCAGGAGCTGATTAACTATGGAGGAGCCTCTACTAAGACTCTGTGTGTGTCTGAACATCCACCCTAATCACTGCTTACCACATTTTAAATGAGTGTGGACTCGAAATTTCCCACAATGCACCTTGAAAAGTAGTGATGATCCACGATATAGCGATGGAGGGATTTAGGGGTCAGGGTGGATGGACGGACGCCCTGACCCCGGATACTGGAAGACCTCCTGGGTCCTACTGGTTGGTTCTCAGCTTCAATCAGCATCACAGACAGAGGAGAGACAGGAGCAAAACTCTGGGATTAGGGTTACGAGCCGAGTCACCAGATGCCTCAGCAACCCTTTGCTTTCCAGGGCAGGGGTGCAGGAGTAGAGAGGGGGATCCATGGGAGGAGGCTTTGGTCCTCCACCCACCAGCTCCAGGCCTGCTCCTCTGCCTAACATCCTCCCTGTCACACCTCTCAGTTGAGACTTTGTGATATAACACCATCCTGAGGGCTAGCACACCATCCCGAATGCTAGCACGCCATCCCGAATGCTAGCACCCCAACCCGAATGCTAGCAAGCCATCCTGAGTGCTAGCACGCCATCCTGAATGCTAGCACGCCATCCTGAATGCTAGCACGCCATCCTGAGTGCTATCACGCCATCCCGAATGCTAGCACGCCAACCCGAATGCTAGCATGCCAACCTGAATGCTAGCACGCCATCCCGAATGTTAGCACGCCATCCCAAAAGCTAGCATGCCAACCCGATTGAATGCTAGCATGCCATCCTGAATGCTAGCACGCCATCCTGAATGCTAGCACCCCATCCCGAATGCTAGCATGCCAACCTGAATGCTAGCACGCCATCCCGAATGCTAGCACGCCATCCCGAATGCTAGCACGCCATCCCGAATGCTAGCACGCCATCCCGAATGCTAGCACGCCATCCCGAATGCTAGCACGCCATCCTGAATGCTAGCACACCATCCCGAATGCTAGCACCCCATCCCGAATGCTAGCATGCCAACCCGATTGAATGCTAGCACGCCATCCTGAATGCTAGCACGCCATCCTGAATGCTAGCACCCCATCCCGAATGCTAGCATGCCAACCTGAATGCTAGCACGCCATCCCGAATGCTAGCATGCCATCCCGAATGCTAGCATGCCAACCTGAATGCTAGCACGCCAACCTGAATGCTAGCATGCCAACCCGAATGCTAGCACGCCATCCTGAATGCTAGCACGCCATCCCGTATTGAATGCTAGCACGCCATCCTGAATGCTAGCACCACATCCCAAATGCTAGCACGCCATCCCGAATGCTAGCACGCCATCCTCGAATGCTAGCACGCCAACCCAATATGCTAGCACGCCAACCCGAATGCTAGCATCGCCAACCCCGAATGCTAGCACGCCATCCCGAATGCTAGGGCACACCATCCCTCAATGCTATACACCATCCTGAAAGCTAGCACACCATCCCCACGCTAGCACACCATCCTCGAACGCTAGCACACCATCCTCAATGCTAGCACGCCAATCCCGATCCCGCCAATGCTAGCACACCATCCTCAATGCTAGCACACCATCCTGAATGCTAGCACGCCATCCCGAATGCTAGCACGCCATCCCGAATGCTAGCACGCCAACCCGAATGCGTGCTAGCACGCCAACCCGAATGCTAGCACACCATCCTGAAAGCTAGCACACCATCCCGAATGCTAGCACACCATCCCGAATGCTAGCACGCAGGTAGCCAACAGCACGCTCTACCAACTGGGCGGGACTCCAGCGAGACAGGAAGAGTTGGATTTCATAAATATATTCCTAATGGCTGTTTGTCAAAGGGCTTTATTGTTATCAGCTTCAGTTCTCAGCAAATAGAGACTTTTTAATACGGTTGACCTCGTCTTTAAAGTTCAACCAACATGATGACTCGGACCTCTCGTTTCTGTTATAATATTGACTTGACTTGTGCAATTTCAAAGCCATCTCCATCACATTGATGTTTAAAGACATTCAGATGATTACTGACCCAGTTTAGATCAGAGCAGTGAAACAGGCTGTTCTAACAGAAAGGATTTCCAACACACTTCATGAAAGACCAGGATCTGACTGAGACTCCTGACTCCTCCCCGATCTCCACAACGGTTCCTTCTGTCTGGTCACCAAACCAGAGATTTTCCACAGTTCCCAGTTAGCTCAGTTCCTTCAGATTTAGTGAATCTTCTAGATGGATCCTTTGAGCACAGGAGACGCTTCTCCTCAGAGATTTTCTACAGATGATGAGCTCCATTCCTGCATCTTTTTTCTTTGTGTTTCTCATGTATATATTTTTTCCTTAACGCAAATACAAATCAATGATACAACTGGAGGAATCTGCTGCTGTGAGTCACAAATTCAGCTTTACAAGTCCTTGGAAGCAATGGCATAAATATCGATAAGCAGAGTCAGCAGTTGCTTACGGGTCCATGACCTCTTAGGGGCCCCAACACTGACACCTGGTGGACCCCCTACGCAACTGTAGACTAGGACGCCTCTTTGCAGATGTAATGATGCGAACCCACCTGATCCTGAAGAGACCGACCAGACCGGACCGTATTTATACGGCGCCACATGGCAGATTTCACCATGATGGTGAGCCGTTTAAACGCGACACCAACAGCAAAGCAGACATTTTTAATTACTATGTTAATAACTGTGTTTAGTTCATTAGACGGTTGGTAAAAAATATATAATATGTTTCAAACGGCAATAAAGATCTTAAAGAACAATTTATTTGAGTATTTTATATTTTACAATACGACTTGGAATTATGGGTAATCCAGAGCGCAGATTAAAACCATAACCGTTACGTATAATGAGTTAGTGACGATGGAGACCAAAACGACGACTTAAGCGGATTCCAGAAAAGAAAAAGGAAAGAAGAGCCGCTGGAAGATCGGAAATAACTTCCCAAAATAAAGACGTTCTTTCAAAGAACCGAAGAGGGAGAGGAGGAGTAAAGATGGCGACCAGGAGAGGAATGGAGAGAGCGTGGGGGAGGAGGGGGGCTGGAGGGGCCCCCTGAGCCCGACTCATTTTACAGCAGAATATACTGGGGGGTGCGCCGTCACCAATGGCTCCGTTCAAGGTGAGCAGTCACTATTCTGCAGGTGTGATCATCTACTGCTGAGAATTGCAGAACTGTATCTTCTTGGCTGATTGGAGCCGTTTCCTGAACCTTTATCACCTGTTTTACTTCATATGGGGCCCAGATAATGCTGCTTATCATTGGGGCGTTACGCCATGGCAACATGGCGGTAGGCTATTTATGTATTTCCCATTGGTACAGACTTACTGAGAAGCATCGCCCCCTGCTGTCTGACCAAGGGTACTATCCACAACTCACAGATCATTTGTGTCAAAAGTGAAAATAAAAGCTTAACTTGTAAAGTTGAATTTGTGACTCAGATTCACTGATTCAACCCAGATTCAGTTGAATTCATTGATTTGTATTCATGTTAATGAAAAAATATATAATTCTTTCCTTGTAAGATTTTAATAAACGTGTTTGAATTAGTTTTAGATCAACTGTAGCCAGACTGAATGGAAGACATTTGGATGGGAAACTCTAAGAACAAAATCTATGTCCTTGTTCTCAAGAATTTGAAGAGGTGTAACTTTTTTTGTAATTGTGACGAATTCAAAAACAATCTAGATTTATCAAACACCATAACAACAATAATCAACTTTTAATGGTGTGCAACGCAGAATTGTTGCTGGTATTGGGTTTCATGTCATTGTCTGGTGTTGGTCCACAGCCAGTCTAGTCTTCCTCAGTCTGCCTTCAGATGGACTCGGTTAAATGTTACTTTCCCTGATTGACCAGAATCTCGTTTAATCTCTACAGATCGAGTTCATGAGGAAGATCAGAGGCAACGGAGCAACGAAGCAACCTGGCAACCTGGGCCTCCATTGCTCTCCAGAGCTTAGAAAGGACATTTACCGTGAATATAGATTAACATTATCTATGATCATCAAAATTCCAAGAAATAATGGCTTGAAATATTTCACTATGTTTGTAAATCTATATAAAATATCCACTGAACTTTTTCTTTATGGCTGAAACCAAAAAGGAAACTATTTTATAACAGTTTGATTTCTAAAGGGAAGAAGATGGAATAAGGTGTTAAAATATCTGTTTGCTAGGATAGATGTGATGATTTCAAGATTGAATTTGTAGCTTCTATTAATTTTCTTATAAATAATAAAATAGTTACCAGTCGTCTCCAATGGGCACCTTGAAGGGGAAGGTACACAGACTGGCCACAGTAGGGCTGCACACATCGTCCACCATCCAGTCTATGTCCTTCTTCAGGAGGATGGCCAGGTTGCTGGGTAGAAGCTTAAATGGCTGCCAGTCCTGAATGATGGTGGCGTTGGGAAGCACTCGCTGCATCAGCTCAGTGCTCAGATAGAGCTGATGGATCGCTGTTTGATCCAGACGCACAGGAGGGGGCGGGGCCTGGCGTGTGGACACTGATGAACGAACCCCCTCTGTTTGCATCATCTGGCCAAGATGCAGTTTGAGTTCTTCAGCTCTGAAACGCACCAGCAGAATTCCCTGCGGGATACAATGAATTCATTTCACCCCAAAGATATTTAACATTTTCCATGATTTCTATGATCCAGGATGTTAGGTTGATCATACCTGCTTGGTTATAATACGATACTTTTCAAAATCCTTGGGCCCAAGCTGGTCATCGCGGGTCAGGCGGCTGACTTTCACGTCTGGATACTTGGATTTGATCAGTTCGGAGCAGAACCGCAGCAGAACTCCTGCTACACCTTTACCCCTTTCCTGCGGGGCGACACGCAGACCTTCCACAAGCATAGTCTCTCCGTCATCAATCACACAGGCTGATTCCAGAGCAATCTACAGAGGAGAGAGAGCAACCTAGCATATACAGTCTATAGCCAAACATTTACCGCCTAACCCTACAGTACATGAGTAGAGAGATGCACCAAGACGCCATGTCTGATTCTAAGGCTTAAAACCTTCCTTTTGTCGTGATCTCGGCGCTGATGACTGGTCTGATTATTCATTCCCTTCACCTGCTGCTCAGTTTCACTTTACCGCTCATCTGAAATTTCTGCTTCAGCCTCTATTTAACCTGCCTTCAGTCAGTCATCAGTGCCAGATTATTCCAGCCTGTGGTGAGTAGTTCTCTGGCGTACCTGAGTGTTTCTGATTGCCTGATCCTGACCTGTTCAGCATCTGGACCTCTGAGCCTGCCTGTTCCTGTTCTGATCTGTTTGCCTGATCGGTCTTTGGACTCCTGCTGGATCTCTGCCTGTCTGTGGACTGAAACTGGAACTGTTTCCTGACTCCATCCTGGATTTCCCTTGAGCACCTCTTGGACCTCTGATCTCCTGGCTCTGACTCCCGAGCAGGTGTTCGACCCCGGCTTCGCCCTCTGGATTATCCAGCCTTCCTTAGCCTGCTTGGTTTTAATCTTCTGCCTGTTCTCTGACCTCTGATCCTTCAGCATGTTGGACTCTCTGGGCGGTGCTCGCCACGTTGTGTAGGCAGCAGACCGGTGTAGGTACCAGACCTGCTCAGGTGGTCAGATCTGCTGGGTCTTGCTTCATGCCAGTGACGTTACGCTACATGAACATAGTGGTTGCCCAGACAACGATAATAACATCACGCAGCGTCAGTGTGCCGAGTCGGGAGCATCTTTAGCGTTAGCGTGTCTAATGACCGATGAAGTTTTACCTGATCGATAACAAAACTGAAAAAATAAATCTGTTTCTGATGAACAAAGTAACTGTTAGACCCTGATATAAAGAGCTGGGTAGCTCTGTGGCTAGCTGTAGCTAACAGGTTAGCCTCTTTTAGCTCGCTCAGTTAGCCATATTAAGCTACACTATTTTTAAACTTGTGTCAACAACAACCGTTCGTTTTCTACAAATAGAATAACTGTTTTATTTGTCTAAAATCTCTATAAACGTTATTTTTTAGACGTTCCATTTGTCCTCCTCCGCCCTCGGATCTTAATAAAAAGAATAAAAATCTCCAAAAGAGATTTGATCTTTAGGAAACAGGTGCAATACAGGTTTGTCCAAGTGGAGTTGCCATATGATGACATCATAAGAAGGGGCGGGGCCCCAAGCAGATCTGACACCGGCTGTAACCAACCTCGTCCTCTGGACACAGACCGAACTTTAAGGCCAGGTTAGTGACTCACATGTTCATCATCATCCTCCGCCAGATAGACGCGGTCACTAACCTGTGGTCTCCTCCTGCAGAGGTTCCTGCCTTAGACGCCGATGCTGTTCACTGCAGTTCCTTTTCTAATAAACGTTTTAAAAAAATACAACCATCTGTCTGCCTAGAATACTGGGTCCAATCTTTCTGAACATGAAACCTCCTTTGATAAAGCTTCTAGTTAGAGTGGCTCAGGTTATCCTGATCTATCTCTATAGTTCTGCTGCTATAGGCTTAGACTGCTGGAGGACATAGGGACCCCTTTTTCATCATTGGATATTTACAGGATTCATGTTCAGCCAGAATATTAGCAGTATCCACATAAACAGTAAATAACACAGAACTGCAGTTTAAGGATCAAACTATATTTATATATTTATATAGATAGCATGATTGAATGAACTCACCACTTTTCCTTCCTTGCGTGCCAGAATAACTAAGCGGTTGGTCTCCTGCAGCCAGCTAGTGTATCGGGTGGGAAGGTAGTCCAGGCCGCCGTAGATGTCCTGACTCATGGCCATGATCTCATCAAAGTCCTCCTCAGTGGCTACAGCAAACTGAAGGCCGGCTTGGGAAGGAGCCTCAGGAGGCTGAGGGATGGTGAGGTTGGCATCGAGCTTCATCCTGCAGCAGCTGAAGAGAGAAAAAAATTAAATATAAAACCTCAAAGTACATCAGCTGTTACCCAAATTATTCTAATAGTTTTATTTGATTTGGTTGATTTCAAAGCACCAAAGGAAACAGTGAAAATCCAACAACATATGAAGCAAATATCCTGGTAGAAAAACAGAGAAGAAGAAGAATCAGTGAGCAGGTTAAAAAAAGAAAGAAAGGGATTCTGGAACGGATCCGTTTAGAGGTTCGATTCGAGGAGAGAGAGAGTCGGTTCTGGAGGATATCTGGAGGAAGAGTCGTCCGAAGTCTGGGAGCATAGCGGGAAAAAGTTCTTCTTCCTGTGGCGCTAAGATGAGAAGGAGAAACAGTGAGAGGAATGAAGAGGAGGATCTAATGCTGTGAATGAGATGGGGGGGTCTGAGGTAATATGCTGGGGAGGGGTGGGGTGGAAATAAAGGAAGCAGCTGAATTATGGATCACTTCAAGCTAAAGGAGGGAGACCTCCGTGGGGGAGGGAGGAGGGAGGAGGGTCACTATATAAACAGCCGGTTGTAAAGAGGAAGGAAGGAAAACATGGAAAAGGGTTCTGATACGCAGCCTTGGGGAACGACTGTTCTGATTGGATGAGAACAGAATGTGGGCAGAAAGGGAAACATTCAACCAATCAAGGAGGGTTTGGATAATGACAAGATATGGTGTCATGGCAACGCTTAGATCCAATAGAAGGAGAATTAAAAGAAGAATCAGCTTCCATCAGGAGATCATTGCTGATTTTTATGAGAATCCATCAATGTCTTTATCGTCTTAATGAGACCAGAATGAAAAGAGACGCTCAGAATGGAGACAGGAAGTAACAAGACTACAAGAAACCAACAAAGAGTAGAACCTTAGAAATAAAAAACACCATGAGAAGAAAAACAGAGAGAGAGAGAGAGAGAGACTATAACCATCCTTGGAGGGAAGGATGTTCATATAGGATGTAGTATTTCCATAAAGTGCAGCTTGTGATTGGATGGAACCATTGTTTATATTTTACCAGCATAGAGAGGACATTATTTTGTTCTAGCGCGGCGGAGGCCTGAGTTTAGTTTAAGGTTAGTCCTGGTAGTAGGTAGGTAAAAAAAAAAGCTACGTTTTCCTTTAAATGTGTTCGTAATCTCTCTGAACATCGTGTTTTTATTTCGTTACTAATGTTCTGGTTCCCTCTGAGTTGCTGATCGTCTCCCCCTGGTGGTCGGGAGCACTTCCATCATAGGACACTTGTATGTACACTGGAAAAATTATCTAGAAATAAGTAAAAATGTTTTAAAATGAAGTGTATTTACCTACCTTTAATTTGAGAAGGTAAATGAGATAGTTTTGTCAATGGAATCAGTATTTTTACTCTTAAAATAAATAAAAAAAGATAATATGCACTTGAAATAAGACAATGCAATTGTGTTTTTTTTATTTTAAATGTAAGTTGTCTTGTTCCATTGGCAAAATGTATCCTTTACCTCCTCAATCCAAGAACAAATGCATCTCTTATTTTAAGAAAAAAACGACTTATCTGGATTTCATTTTCCAGCGTATGCCAAAAGTTAGTATCATTTATGTGTTTGCAGGATGTGTTTACTTTGCTGTTCTCTGTTCATTGTTGCGTTTTTCCATCCTGGAGAGAAATATCAGCTGTGCTGCTGCCATCAACACCT
>JAGKQL010000069.1:4777692-4804069 GCA_018398635.1 Cyprinodon brontotheroides | reverse complement strand
GAACCCCAGTGGGCCTCAGCAGATGGCCGCTCACACTGAGCCTGGTGAACTGTGACCGTTTAAACCCTGCGGTTTGAGCTGTAGCTGCGTTCAGCGATTGGAAAACATTGCACAGTGTCTGCGCGGCTTTAGAGGAGCCTGTGGTCGTTGTGAATCCCTCTCGCTCATTTGTTTTTCAGCAGAGCAGTGTTTTGGCAGGGGGCATGGCTGACTGCACTGGGGGCCTGCAGACTGAGACACCTGCATTCCATCAGCTCATCAACCCTTTGTTTGAACAGCCTGGTTCATTCAGCGCCATGTTGACTATTCCTTCCTGTTCAGTAGAGCTGCATTAGACTTTGACCCTGATTTTGTATTCTTTGACTGTATGAACTTGAATCTGCTGTACTAACCTGCTACTCCTTCTCCTTGGTGTCCTGATCTACCCCATCTACCCCAGTGACCAGCCCTTTGATCCAACTTTGGTAGATATACTGTAAAGACTGATTACAGCAGCTTTGGGGTCCACCAGTATTTGTCACAGAATTGTCTGGCCAGAAATGGACCCTGCAGACACTGGAAAGATAAAGCAGATCCTTGCAGAGACTGAGAGATTTAAACAAGCTGTTGCTTCAATGAGTCCTTGTTGGTCAGCATAGTGTGGCTCCAAAGGTAATCATGGTTTCTCTCCAGAATATCTCCCCTTGTCTGAATCAGCTGAACAGTCGACTGAATGAGGCCTTTAATCAACTCTCCTCTCTATAACCCCCGGATTCTGCCCATACTCCAGTTTCAGCGGACCAGACTCTCGCTCCCTCTTGCTCTCATCTTACACAGCGTCATGAAACCTTTATTCCAACTCCCATCAAGTATTCAGAAGAGATAAGTCTATATAAACACTTTATACACCAGTGCATGTTAGGTTTTGAACAGCAACCTAATGACCTATGCCTCTGATAGGTCTAAAGTAGCTTTCATTATGAGTCTACCTATTAAAGGAATAGTACAAGTAAGCGACCCAAAACATGATTAGCCTTCATTTTCTACTCACCCCCATGCTGAACAACACTCTTGAGTACTTCTTTTGATATCTCAAATGCATCTGGAGATCTGGGAGGCTTCTTGCTGCTGTCTGCTGACATTCAAATAATGGAGGTCTGGCGCCCGAGCGGCAGGCAGAAAAGGTCCATAAAAGTCCACAAAAAACGTGTCAATATTCCTCCATACTGCTCTCGTCCAATGTATTCCAAGTGTCCTGAGTGGGTAGCGCCCAGAACTTTACTCGAAACAAAGTCATTTAGTGAATGTTTTTAGAGCATAAAACAGTAGTGCGTATAGGATTTCCTGAAAAGCGCCAAGCATTACGCGCCGTTGCCTCATTAGACGCCAATACGGAAGCCGGTAGACCGCAACCAGATGAAAGTGCTGCGATTCAGCTCAGCAAAGAACCTCATGCGCCTTCTCTCAACACTGAAGTCCTCAGACATTTTTCTTTTCGTTGTTTCTTTTGCACTAGATGGCAGAGTTTTGGCCAACATAACTCATAGAACTACACCTATTGGCCTGCTAGTATCTTGTAATCGCCTTTTTCTTTATCCCTTCACTTTCCTCTCAACTCATTTTGGGCCTTCCCTTGCTCAAGTTCCATGACCCAATATAGACTGGTAAACTCAATGCATTGTCAATTGGAGCTTGTTCTGCCACTCTTACTGCTTACATTCTGCAGTTCTGTCCTCAGACCGACTCAATCCAGTCCCTCCCACACCTATAGACTCATCTAAGGTACATGCTGGGTATCATGATTTAAAGCAAGCTATATAATATCTCTAAATAAAAAAGAGATGCTATGGAGACATACGTGAGAGTTTGGCTGCATATCTTGTTCACCCCTCCTTATCATATGTGGGGGCAGGACTGTTTTGTTGAGAAGTACAAGTCCTTGAATTTGGAATATCTTGTGATGCCTTTCGGACTAATTAATGCACTTGCTCTTTTTCAGGGTCTAATGAATGATGTTTTGCTGATATGCTCAACAGATTTGTATTTATTTGGGCAACATCTTCATTTTTTTCACCTAATCTTAAGGAGCATGCCGAGCATGTAACATTAGTTTTACAGATAATTTTGGCAAACAGACTTTTGTTAAAGCTGAAAAATGTGACTTTAATGTTTGCTTAGTTAGTTTTCTTGAATTCGTGGTAGAGAAAGGGCAAATCAAGTCAGACCCAGCTAAAGTCAAAGCGGTGAGTGATTGGCCCACACCCACTACAAGAAAACAGCCACAAAGATTCCTGGGGTTTGCCAACTTCTTTCAAAGATTTATTCATAACTTAAATAAAGTGTCTTCACCCCTCACCAAACTTACCTCAGTTAAGATTACATTTTCTTTGACCTCGGAAGTTGAAGTCGCTTTTTTTTTTAACTGAAATAACTATTTTGTTCTGCACTTGTGTTGTGACTGTATGATCTGGTTGAACTGTAAAGTGCCTTGAGATGACGTGTTGTGAATTGGCGCTATATAAATAAACTGAATTGAATTAATACTGATTCTCATCTCAATTTATGGTTGAGGCTGATGCGTCTCAGACTGGAATGAGAGCAGTATTTTCTCAGCCCAAAGGTACCTACTGAACACAAGCCACATCCCTGTGCCTTCTTCTCCCATCAACTCTCTCCTGTGGAGAGAAATTGTGATGGTGTAAATCAGGAGCTCCTGGCCCTCGAGAAGTGGAGACATTGAGTGGTGGAAGCATCTCAACCTTTTCTGTATGGTCTGATCATAAAAACATGTCTCACCTTAGCTCTGTCCGCAGGCTTAACTCATGCCAGGCTCAATGGGCCCTTTTCTTAGGCCAGTTCAACTTTACACTCACCTACCACCCTGGGTCCAGAAATGTCAAGCCAGATGCCTTAACCAGACAATTTACTCCTCTTCTACTCCTCAAGTGGACACCATACTACCTCCTTTGTGTGTTAATGGATTAGCAACTTGGGATGTGTTGGTTCTGGACCCACAAAGGAATCATCCTACCCGAGCTTAATGTCCACCTGACCCTCTAGATGTGCTGCCATCTTCTCAGACAGATGTCATTCAATGGGTGAACGGGCCTAAATTTGCCTGGCAACCTGGATTCCACCGCACCATCTGCCTTCTTCAGCAATGTTTTTGGTTGCCATCCATGAAATCTGACACAGGAATTTGTCTTGAACAGCTCAGACTGCCCACAACAAGGCTTCTCTTCGTGCCACTGCTGGTTTGATGAGACCACTCCCTATAACTAAACACCCATGGTCCTATATTGCCTTGGATTTTACTATGGGCTTTCCCCTATCAGAAGGCAAATCTGATATTTTTAATATTGTAGATACTAAACTCCCTTTTTGATAATGCAGATCTTCTGGTTCAGCATGTCTTCGGGTTGCATGGACTTCCATGGGACATTGTGTCTGATGTAGGGCTTCAGTTCACCTCTCTGCTGTGCCATTAGAGTCTCTGTTACCCTGTCATCAGGCGTACACCCACAGACCACTGACCAGACAGTGTGCCCCAATTAGGACCTAGATGATGCCTTTTGCTGTGTTACCGCCAGTCATCCTGCCCCCCAGCTACTCACCTGTCATGGACTGAGTATTCCATAACATCCTAATCTCCTCTGCCACAGGAGAGGTACCTTTGTGGTTTGGTTTATGGATCTCTCTGTTGTTTTTCAGCAGAGCAGTGTTTTGGCAGGGTCGAAATGGAATTGAACGATTCAGATTAACTACCCGAATGAATAGAAGGGGTAGAGCGTAGCCGCCGGTGGCCCGGGCTGCCTGTCACAACTCCAGTCCAGGGTGGCAGGGTTTTGTGGGGCTGCAGTCTGAGACACCTGCATTCCATCAGCTCATCAACCCTTTGTTATAAAAACCTGGTTGCCTCTGCACCATGTTGCCAGACAATTCTGTCCTGTTCGATAGAGCATTAGACTTTGATCCTAATTCTGTATTCTTTGACTGGGTTAACTTTAATCTGCTGTACTAACCGCCTACTTCTTCTGCTCAGGTCTCCTTGGTGTCCTGATCTCTCCATTTACCCAAGTGACCAGCCCCCTACCACCACTCCATGCTCCAACTCTTGTAAATAAACCAAAAAGACAGATTCCAGCCTCTGTCTCTGCTTTTGGTTCTACCAGTAATTGTCACAGACATCACAGCGGTCCATCAGGACCAAAACCTGCCGCCACAAACACAGCTTCAACCCATCTGCTATTAGCCTCTTTACAAAACTTGGATCCACCCCTGAAACGTTCCCCATCAGGAGGGAGAAATCTCAGTATATGTAAATGCCATTTTATTGGCCAAACTGTTTATTATGATATCTCCCATTCACATAACACTCCTGTACAACTTGTGTTTGCTTATTCCAAATTCCAATTTTCAAACATTATCAATTTTAACTGTATGTTTGCTTGGTTTACTGTAGAACCTTATCACCAAAAGACATTCCTCATGTCTGTAAAAAACAACTTTTCACAAGAGTTTTCTGATTCTGATACCTTCTACGTCATTCCTCCAATCTACAGTATTAGACATTGAAAATTTCACCACTGTCCTCGATGGGTCCTTGGCTGGTCCCCTACAATTCCTTTTTAAACCTCAATCATTGTACTAAAATACTCTGTCATGATTTGAGAAGCATCATCTACTGGTCAGACCCTGGAATTCAGAAGTTGGAGTGGATTTTGCTGGGAGCTGCGGGGAAGTAGGCTTCGATTCGGCTGGCGTTTGACTGGGAACGGCCATTTTGAATGGCTGCTACTGTACGCTGACAGTTTGTTCCTGGAGAGTTTCTTTCTCCAAGTGATGCTGAAACAGGCAGGCAGATGAAGACTGAAGATGATAGACCTAAAATGGATAATTATGGCTAATATTAAGTTCATGGGGTAGATCTTTTATGGAGAGGTTAGAAGACAGTAATTAACAAGTAAATAAAAGATAAAATGCACACTTGTAAGCCAATAAAGAAGGACCACATAATTGAAATGTCCAAAAGAAGTCTTGAAAGCATTCTTTGGGTTATTCTCCTCTCAGTTACTAACTAAATGGTATTTGCTTCAACTGTCAAGTTTGAAGAAGAAGGCCGAACTGTAAAGAGGCAGATATCAACGTAGATGTCAGTAGTGTTAGAGAATTTCTATTTAAATTAGGATTTTATTGAGGTGATCATTAGGTAATGCAAGGCTTCTTCACCACAGAAATATTACACCGCGTCAAGGAGGTAAATTGGAGTGATGGATAACGCCAGAAACCAAAGATTTCTTGAGTTACCTTTCCACTATTTCGGTTGAGAATACCGGAGGGGAGGGGTTTTTGAAAAGAGCTGAAAGAGTGCAGCCATGCGGAACAGTAGGGGTCAAAGATATTGCTCTGGATTTGCAACAGTCAAGGACCATGATGCAAAGATAGAAGTAGAGATGGATGATAAGAATGTACCTCTTCATCCAAACCAGGGGGACAAAGATAGAATAGAAACATGAATATAGGCCATGAGCACTCCAGGATTCCCATATTTCTGTCTTTCAATTAAATGAGGGTTACGGATATTGAGCCATGGACCACAGGAGCCTAAAAGAGACAGAAATTTCACCAAGATTTCAAGAAAAAATGAATTTTCTAAATGTATCTCTGTGTGTGACGATGGGCACTGATTTCCCATCCCGAGACAAGAAATGATACTGAAAGGGAAAAATGTTGGTATATCCTGAGATGTTAGAGCAAGTAATGAGGTTTGAATCAGGGCCTGTGGATCTCAAATGCGTCCTGGTTAAACTAAGACAGTCCCAGGAGGTGTCTGACTAGGGAACTGCTTCTATTAAATTCACCCACTGATGTTCCCCTTTAGGCTGAACGGTAAAAGCAGAGATGGTGATCATCCTGTCCACATTACAGACATTCTCTAGACCCCAGATAACAAAGTCAGTCCTAAAGTCGGGCGTACACTGTGCGATTTTTTCAATCGTTGCACGCAGCTACAGCTCAGACTGTACGATGAAACAGCAGGGTTTAAAAGTTCACAGCTCACGATGTTTGTTCTCCACTGCTGTGCGATCTCGACGCTTGATGCGATCTACCTGCTCACACTCCACGCCTAAAAACCAGGTGGGACTCAGCTCCGCAGTGAGATGGCTACTACTCGGACTCGTCTATCTGGAAGCCAAACCAGTAGCAGAGGAACATGAAGCTCACTAGAGTGAAAAGCGCTGCCTTGGATATTTGGGCAATTTAGTGCTGAAAGCCCTAAAAAGAAAAGGAGACGAATGTATTTGGACAAAGACATGGCTGAGCTAACTAGCGTGGCTACTACGGTCTGTCAGTTTGACAGAAAGAACTCCATTTCACTCATTGCCCCCCTCGCCATGCTTCTGGGTTTTCCTCTGAGAGGAAGAAGAAGAAGAATCCTTGTTTGCCCACTGAGAGATTTGCCCACGACCACCTTATGACGGCCAACTGAATTTCAAACATGTTTGATTTTCTCCCGAACTTCTGATTCCTGATGGGGAGATGGTCGTTAGAGGCTGATCGCCCCTCGTTACCCCCCGTTCACTACACCACGCACCATCAGGCTGAAAGACGACAACGATCGAAAAATTCTCGCACGACTGAAAAGTAAGCCCCAAAAGAGGCAAAAATCGCACAGTGTACGCCCGCTTAAGAAGTTACATTGGTGCGAGTGATGTGCATGGGTTCCTAATCCATAATATTCTAATGATCCCAGAGTCATCCTCTATATACCCAAATGTTTTTCATTTCTGTAATAAAATTTGAATTTAATCGAGAATAGTCGGTGGTCTCTGTACTTAGCTTCAGCACACATCAAAGCTTTGCTCTGGAGAGTCCATAAAATATAGAATTCAGGAAGCATCATCAGGAAAGCACTGGGTGATCGGTAGAAGACTGAAGAGAGTTGTAAACTTCAAAAATATTCCCGGGTAGAAGAGAAGCCATCTGCAAACCAGGAAGATGCAGGCAGAGATGGAGGCAGTAAGGCAGATCCACTGGCTGCAGGAGGAGGATGAGCCGTTTCCTTCCTGAATTACGCCGAGTTGATCCAACTGTGGTGCTGTTGTTCATGCAGAGACTGGACAATGACATCATGTAGAGAGGTTTGTTAACAGAAAGGGAGCCTGAGAAAGATCCTGCTGGGTCAGAATGACCTGATGATTCTGTCCTGATTCAAGTCATTTTCTGATCTAGATGAAAAATCATACACAAGACGCCGAATGTGCAGACAAGGGTTTATTTACAACAATAATGATAAGTCCAACTGAGAGTTCCTGTTTAGACAGCATCTAGAAAAGTAGAGAAGTAGTTAGAGGAATAATACTGGAAATAAAAATAGGCGGGAGGAAGTGAATGGATTTGGCTTACTGTGTCGACCAGAGAAGGTTGATGATCCTAGTGGAGGCTGATGGGGGAAGACATCAGGATGAGAGTTTGTGTTCCAGGATGAAGGATCCTCAGCTGGCATACGACCCAATGGGAGAAGCTGAAGCCCCAAACACCTGACATCATTTAGACGTTGGTTTTTAGGCTAAATCTGATGGGTCCATCATAGTTTTGATTTAGTCCAAAAACAATTGGTCGGTTTGGTTGGTTGGATTTTGTCCCACTTTCGTCCAATAATGTTGAAAACTGGGACTTCAACGATCTGAAAATCCTGACTTTTCACCTTTTGCTTCTCAACCAAATGCAGACATCGTTTGGATGTAAAGCAAGTCATCTTTACAACCAGTTTTTGCTCGGTAGGCAGACAATGGCATGGAAAGACTGACAGAACAAGGAGGATACAAAGGGCTTGACTCTATTAAGAAGGCTCAACACCAGATGAAGAGCATCCAGGAGTTCCTAAAATCTTCAGTCGGTAAATCAGTGAACTGCATACAGGCGTGCAGTCGGGTACAGGGCGGGCGAGACATCCAGCAGAGACGCTCTATTCAAAAGAAGGAAAACTCACTTTTACACCATTTACTCTTCCCCTCTGAAACCGATCCGTGCCGAGTTCAAACTGAGCTTGGATCCGTTAACCATTTACACATCACGCTAGCACAGTTCCTTGCCTCCTATTGGCAGTAGTGTTGAACCGATACCGATACCAGTATCAGGCGGGGGCCCCGATCCAGAACTAAAATGGTGATATCGGTATCGGCGAGTACCAACCAATAGGGCACCGATACCATTTAGAGAGCCAACAGTTTCTTCAACTATTGTCACCCATTCCAGGTAGGCAATAAAAAGTTCACCTGGATTCACTTTGTTTTAGTCTTTTTCCTGCTTCACAAAGGAAGGCAGCAGCTGGACATGAAGCCATGATGGTGATTATTTTACATCCAGGTAGTCTGCAGATGGTATCGATATCGGCCAATACTGCACAGCCAGGTATCGGGGCTAAAAAATGGCATCGACGCAACACTAATTGGCGTTCCACGATACTACGGCTCTCAAGGTGGGAATAACGCAAACAAAAATGGCGGCATCCATAAGATTCGGGAACTTATGTTTGTTTATATTAATAATATTTTGTTGTTTACGGAATGTTAGGGGAAGAAGGCATCGTTCTCGGGATCATCCCACCATGCTCTTTTGATGCCATTTATTGATAATAAGCTAAGAAGTTTTTTTTGTTTTTGAACAGGTGCAGAGATCTGTGAATTGCAAAATGAGTCTGCTGACTGTAAAGAGATGACGCCATCTGCTCATGCACGCCAAGCCCTACTGATGAACTAGAACTAGATTCAGTTATGATCCATTTATACTCAGTTAACTGGGTTAGCGTGGTCAGGCCGTTCTCGGGATGGTTTCTAGAGGCTTTGGAAATGGGGTATAATCCACAAAAACAAATTCTAAAACTTTTAGAAAGCTTAAGAAACTATTGTGGTGGTTTAAATAGGTATTGATGTTAATCGAGTATGAGGTGTAAAAGACGGTCTCAGATATGATGGCTGTGTGAGAACAGGCTAGTAATAATTGAGTCTTTATTTTTGTTATATCAACATTGTTTTCATTGGTTAAATTGAGAATATACACTGCCTGGCCAAAAAAAAGTGGCCACCTGGATTCAACTAAGCAAATAGGAAGGAGCCTCCTATTGGATAATTACTGCTGGGCGATTATCTTTCAGCTGGCAACAAGTTATTTAACCCCAACTGGTGCAATGACTTGCTTCTCATTTCCTAAACAACCATGTAGAAAGACACATCCCATGGTCGTGGAAAAGATGTTAGTCTGTTTGAGAAGGGTTAAATCAATGGTCTGCATCAAGCAGAGAAAACATCTAAAGAGATGCAGAAACTACTAAAACTGGGTTAAGAACTGTCCAACGCATTATTAAAAACTGGAAGGATAGTGGGGACCCATCATCTTCAAGGAGGAAATGTGGCCAGAAAAAAATCCTGAATGATGGTGATTGGCGATCTCTTAAACGTGGTGGTGAGATCAAATGGAAGAAAATCAACAGTAAAACTCAGGGCTGTGTTTAATACTGAAAGTAAGAGCATTTCCAGGCGCACAATGCGAAGGGAACTCAAGGGATTGGGACTGAACAGCTGTGTAGCCGTAAGAAAACCACTAATCAGTGAAACTAACCGCCCCCACCATGCCTAGTGCCTACTGTACAAGCCTGTGGGGGCGGGGTTATGATCTGGGGTTGCTGCAGTTGCTCAGGTCTAGGTTCAGCAACAGGATGAGCTAAAGAATGAGGTCAACTGACTACCTGAATATCCTGAATGACCAGGTTATTCCATCAATGGACTTTTTCTTCCCTGATGGCATATTCCAAGATGACAATGCCAGGATTCATCGGGCTCAATGGTGAAAGACTGGTTCAGGGAGCATGACTCATCATTTTCACACATGGATTGGCACCACAGAGTCCAGACCTCAACCCCATTGAGAATCTTTGGGATGTGCTAGAGAGGGCTTTGCGCAGCGGTCAGACTCTACCATCATCAATGCAAGATCTGGGTGAAAAATTAATGCAACACTGGATGGAAATAAATCTTTTGACATTGCAGAAGCTTATCGAAACAATGCCACAGCGAATGCGTGCCGTAATCAAAGCTAAAGGCGGTCCAACAAAGTATTAGAGTGAGTGATCTTTTTTTTGGTGGCGACTTTTTGGCCAGGCAGTGTATATGTGGGGTTTATAATTTTGATTTATTTAGAAACGACTCTGTAGCCTATATGGTGAGCAGTTCTGTAAATGGGCCAATTGAAGTGTAGAGTAAGTGGTGTGTTTCCAGGGCAGTGCTCCTCTGTTTTCAACATTAGGTTTCAGCGCTCGGTGGCATCAGTCGATAAGCTAATAGAATTCTGGATTTGATCAATTCCTTTTGCAAAGGGTGATAGATGAAAGTAGTTGACGTGATGACCAGTAGAGGGTGCTAGGGCGCTGCGCGAAACGCCCAATGACCTTAAGACATAAAAAAATATATATATAATTAAAATATTTCAAAATAAATAAATATGATTTTTAGATGTGCAAGACAAATATAAGATCTTTAACGACGAGTAAAGCTGTTTGGTTCATCGTCGGATTGGATCCTCTTCAATGCTAAAGATAGGAGCATCATGGGGAGCAGCTCTCCTGCACCCAGAGCTGAAAGCAGCTTTATCTGCTCAGCACCTCCCTCCACAGCGCTGACATCACAGTCGTCTGTTAGAAAGTACGGCTGATTGACAGGTGGAGGTGGAAATGGAGAACATTTTTGCAGGTTTCCCGTTTGGTGTGAACGGGAAGCAAACGTGAACGCCAATACACACACGTCAAAGTGTCGTCTGTGTCCTCGCAAGACAAAATGGGATATTAAAAGGATTGGGATGAGCTCTTTAAAAAAAAAGGATTTATCAAAAAAATAATTATGAATTTAGAGAGAATTTTTGAGGGACTCTTATTTAAAATACGACAGCAGCTTTTTGATTGAAGAAACTTTTTCATAAAATTATACATCAGCATGAGAACTAGAACGGTGAAAATAAAAGTATTTTTTACAGCGCAAAATTGATATAGAATATAAAAATAGTTTTATTGCCATAGAGCTCAGAATGTAGGACCCAGTATTCAGGCGAGACAGACAGGGGGAAAGTTCAAAGCATTTATTAAATAAAGACAAACAGTGGCGCGGTGCTGTAGATCTACTGCGGGGAGGCGGGGCATCACTGACCCTCTGGTTTAACAGTTCAGTCCATCCTCTCCGAGTAAGGTGTGGTCCAGCCGACGGACTACCAACGGGATGCGGCTGGAACCAGAGCGTCCTGGATCCAGGAGTCCGCAGCCTGGTCAGGCAGGTTCAGGGCTCCATGAGTTCAGGCAGACACGCTCAGATGGAAACAGGCAGACTCAGCAAATGAGAGGCAGAACAAGACATGACACCAGGAAAACTGCAGAACTTTAAATTGGCTCTCTAAACTGAGCCAAAACATCTCAGAGCACACTCAGTGGATAAGAGCCAGGACTACGGGACTTTAGAGCAGCTCCCTCCGTAGAGCCAGAACAGGAACTGGGCACGCTCCGCGGACAAGAGCCAGGACACGATCCGGAAACACCGAGACAAGACGGAAAAAAAACCTCTCTAAGCCTAACAAGAACAAAAAACATGAACTATGGAAATCAAAAACTATATCCAAACTCTACAAACAGAAAATCAATGATCTGGCCCGGAAAGCTGGGCTGAGCCGTATATAAAGCAGAAGGAGCAGGTGGATAAGATGAATGATAATAACTGTGGACGGTTAGGCAGGTGAGTGGAGGGAGCAATTAGGTCAGTGAACATTTATAGATTTTAATGGGTGCAGCATGTATAAATATTTGATTAATATTCCAACATTGACATGAAAGGATTCTGCATCAGCAGGTGGAATCCTGTAAGAACTCCATGGTAGAAATTACCAAAGGTTAGCATTAGCATTAGCATGAGCAGAACGTGGCAACCACCTGGACAACGGAACGGATCAAGTGCTGGCGTGCACAAGTGCACAACCTACTGGCGGCGCGTGTATGACGTCATCCGCGCGGTGGACTGTAGTAGTGACAGGCAGCCCGGCCACAGGCGGCTACGCTCTACCCCTTCTATTCATTCTAGCTCATCTGAATCGCTCATCTGGAGAGCGAGATCATCTGTGGTAGCAGCACTAGACATCTTCCAGGCATGGGAGGAAAACTAGCAGCAGTTCAGAGGACAGGATGAATGAACGGTAGCCGGCGCGCGCTGATGATGTCATACACACGCCACTTTGTTTTAAAAAAATATAAATATAAAAAAATCTAACGGTGAATGTCTGGGGGGACAGTGATTGGCCTCCATGTTCTGAATGCTGGCGTACCATAAAAGAATAAATGATGAACAGTTTAGTTTGGGCCTTCAAGTCGTCAAGTATGTTCAGTAACTGATCTCTTCAAACTATTGGCTCAGGGAGTGAGTGGTTTTAAAAAAGCTCCTGGAATGTGCCGATCAAAAGTCTTTACTTCCAAAATGAAACATTGACCCCGACTGACATCATGCGATTTCTGTCCTCATCCAATTCATAAAGAGAAACACAGGTAATAGCCATCGGTTTCATTTATTTGATCAAAATCAACTTCGTTTGTGCAAAAAAAGGATCCTTTGACTCGTTGTTTCCCAAAAAGTTAAAAATCAATCCACTTTTGTTTCCAAGTTTCTGAAGACGTTTCCCTTCCATCCAGGAAGATTTTTTCATTCAAAATGTCAGAAAATAGCGCTTAGTTCCAGGTTTTATCCAGCAGCCCAACAAAGCTCTGGTTTTAGTTTAGAAAACATGCAAATAGGACGGATGAACGGGTCCCCCTTTAGGAATGGGGGGTCGCTGGCTTCTTTTGTTAGCCTGCAATGCCCCATACCTGCTTTCTCTCGAAAAGGGGGTCGTTAGAGGGAATAGTTGGCTCGGGATGAATAATAGGTGAGATGTTCTGGTCTCCCTAGAAAATCTGGATGACTTGAGTATAATCTTCTCAACTAGAACTCTGTTTCGATTTGTTTCTCTTATCAGAGTTGTAGAACAAACAACTACACAGTATGAAAAAAAAAATATTGGAGAAATAAATGAGTTTATGTGGAATGTGTGAGTTTGAATCTGGACTTTAAATCCGTCAAAAAGGGAAGCATGCTATAAGCAGGGTAACGGCGAGGCGTTGGTTGGTCCATCATGGAGACATCCTGGGGACAGAACCGGGGCGGACAGCTTGGTGTTTGGCTCGGTACCAGAGCTGGTGATCCAGTTGGCACTGTCAGCATCTGATGAAGGACGTCCACAAGCATTTCTATAAGGCATAACCATGGCAACTCGGTTGTCATAAATGATCTTGGTCGAAGGGTCCGAGTAAATATAAACGGAGCAGAACGTCCATCTGTCATTAGGAAGCAGAAATTCATTTCCAGAAACGAATGTTTCACTGACTGATAAAACTTCAGTTTTATTATTTAATTCATCTCACAATATATTTTTATTTTCCTCTAATGTGAGTTTATGTGGAATTAAAATACTTCACCAAAACAATAAAAACATTTTTTAGGTTTTTCAATACTTTCTTTCATCTTTATTTCTTTTGCACTTAAAAGCACAGCTCTGCTAGAACAAAAGACAAAATACATAAAGTGTGAAAAGATTTACACTAAACAATAATTAAATAATCAAATAAAAGTGCAAAACATTTCATAATCCAACAAAAAAATAAAAATAAAAAAATACAAAATTCACACAATTTCCAGGAAGTACAAGATTTACAGTGAAATAAAACTATTGATTCTTTAATAAGAAAAATAAAGAGCTTTTTTAAATACATCAAATGATTTAGACTAGAGCAAAACACGCTATGGACTAACCAAGATCATAGCTTCAATTTATTCATCAAAAGGATTCCTATAAAAAAAGGATTGATTTTGAAAAATAAATCTTTCTACATAAATAATCCTTTTATAAATCCTGACAGGAAAATATATAAATATTTAACTCTGGTTACCATGCCAACCATACAGCTTCTAAACAATAGGAAAAGCTAGTCGCTCAGAGGCAGAGCTAAAAAAATGGCTTCTTTTAAATTGTGTTAAATTTCTCAGATTGATGAAAAAAGAAAACAAAAAAATTTAAAGAAGAAGAAAGTTGGTCAAGATTTAACGGCTGCTGCCGAATGCAGAAAGCTACAACGCTCAAAGGCGCCACAGAGTTTTCTGCTAACATTAGCGTTAGCACAGAATGAGAGCGCCACCTACTGGCTGGGAGGACTTCGGCTCGCAGCCATCAGCTCTAACATTCAGAAACAGAAGCATGTCGGCTGGTTTGACTTCAGACTTTTCTGGTAACTACGTTTTCTGAGCAGATGGAGGTGATTTTGCAGAAATTTGGCGGGTTTAATTCATCAAAAAGAGCGGGAACCAGGAAATGGAGCAACAACAGCGAGCGGTCTGAGATCTTTGATCATCATCTGCAGGATGCTGTCAGAGTTCATCTTAGCGACATCCAGAAAGTTCTGCAGGGCTTCACCTGGGAAAGAAAGAAAGACATCGCGCATATTAGCGTAAAAAAGTTTCACATTTCTTTCACTATCCTTACTCTCAGCTTAACAAAATAAAATCTCTAATTATTTTAATGAAATGATTTAGCAAGAGCTTATTTTTTTAATTAATCATTTAATCTAAAAAGAATAAATAGCTCAAAAAATGTGAGTTTGGTCTAATTAAAGTTATGACACGTTTAAAATGAACTGAAAATTGATGTAAAACAAATGAATTTAAGTCTGAGCAGAACTGAAGGAGTTCAGGTCGATTGTTTGTATTTTTAGTTTTTTAATTACTTCTCTTAGTGGGTTGTTCTTTCAGCAAGTGGCTCGTTTTAGAGTCTGAATACTTCAGTTGACCGTTATCCCTCCACTAATTATAATAAGCTAATAATGACTAATAAATATTCATAAACTGCTAATAACCATCAATTATTAAACTATTAACCAAGACATGTGTAGCTATGGAAACACATGTATAAACATATTAGTGTGTTTATAGTAGTTAGAAATTCAAGCTATTAAGTTGCTACTCAAATAAATACTATAAATACTTTAATGTTATAAAAGTAAGCTATGAGAAAGAGAAGCAAACGGAACCTACCGTACTGTCCTGCTGCCATGTGGACCGCGTGTACGGAGGGCTCCGCCATGTTTGTGTCACCGCTCTGCAGAGCGCCTGCACTGCTGTGATAAGCTAGCTTTACAAGGCGAACTGAGCTCCATTTGGTTTGTTATTTTCTGAGGTTTACTTTGCAATCCAGATAAAACCATGATTTAAGAACTTCAGCAGTCGTTGCCATCTTTGCGATCAGCTGGCCCAAGTTCTGCTAATCGAAGGATTCCGATATAAATGACACTGAATATGTTCGTATGTCAGTCCAGCCTGATAACAAAGACATAAATGCTGCAAACAGACTTGGAACAAACAATATGACCAGAGATAGCAGGAGTAGCAAAGATTACAGCTCACACAAACTCCACCCACAAAGGCCAGGCAACCAATTACAGCGCAGACAAACTTCCAGTCCAACATACATCCAGCACCCATTGCTGCACTGTGGTATCAAACTTGTTAAAGCTCACTTTGTAGGGATTACATCATCTACAGTAAGTAGATAGACATCAACAGCTTGGAAGAAGAAAGTTACCGGACCTTCATTTGGAAAGCAGCAGCCAAAAGAAGCAACGCAACTGGTTTGATTACGCACATTTAAGCACCTTGAAATGAACAAGCTAGCTTTGTCAGTAGGCATTATTGCGACAAACACTAATCACTTTCAGTGATTTAGTCGCAATTCTACAAGTAGTGTCTAAATAAGTGTACTTGTGCGTTCTCTTGTGCTCATGAAACATCATCAGCCCCAGTACTATAAGGTCTTTTCTGTTGCTGTTGTTCTATAACAGTTTTAAGATCATTTGAGGCGGGAATATTGGACTTTAAATGTCACTATATGACCCATTTACTGACTTAGTTCTTACAAAAAAGTTCTGATGTCAAGAGCTAACCTCTACAGCAGCCAGGGCTAACGTTAGCCCATCTGCAGCAGCCAGGGCTAACATTAATCCCTCTACAGCAGCCAGGGCTAACATTAGCCCGTCTGTGGCAGCCAGGGATAACGTTAGTCCCTCTACAGCAGCCAGGGCTAACGTTAGCCCATCTGCGGCAGCCAGGGCTAACGTTAGCCCATCTGCGGCAGCCAGGGCTAACGTTAGCCCATCTGCGGCAGCCAGGGCTAACGTTAGCCCATCTGCGGCAGCCAGGGCTAACGTTAGCCCATCTGCGGCAGCCAGGGCTAACGTTAGCCCATCTGCGGCAGCCAGGGCTAACGTTAGCCCATCTGCGGCAGCCAGGGCTAACGTTAGCCCATCTGCGGCAGCCAGGGCTAACGTTAGCCCATCTGCAGCAGCCAGGGCTAACGTTAGCCCATCTGCGGCAGCCAGGGCTAACATTAGCCCCTCTACGGCAGCCAGGGCTAACGTTAGCCCATCTGCGGCAGCTCGGGGCTAACATTAGTCCCTCTACAGCAGCCAGGGCTAACGTTAGCCCATCTGCGGCAGCCAGGGCTAACATTAGTCCCTCTACAGCAGCCAGGGCTAACGTTAGCCCATCTGCGGCAGCCAAGGCTAACATTAGTCCCTCTACAGCAGCCAGGGCTAACGTTAGCCCATCTGCGGCAGCCAAGGCTAACATTAGTCCCTCTACAGCAGCCAGGGCTAACGTTAGCCCATCTGCGGCAGCCAAGGCTAACATTAGTCCCTCTACAGCAGCCAGGGCTAACGTTAGCCCATCTGCGGCAGCCAAGGCTAACATTAGTCCCTCTACAGCAGCCAGGGCTAACGTTAGCCCATCTGCGGCAGCATAGTTATTATTCCTCCACTAGATGAAAAAAGTCATAATTTATTATTATCTAGTGACTATTAACAACATTTAACAACTTAGTGAGTCATATCTATGCTTCTTTTTCTGTCTGCTTCTGTCTCCCTTGAACCCCAGTGGTGTCCTCAGCAGATGGCGCTCACACTGAGCCTGGTTCTGCTGGAGGTTTCTTCCTGTTCAGTGGCCAGTTTTTCCTCTCCACTGTACGCTACAAGCATGCTTAGTGTGAGGGATTGCTGAAGAGTCAATGAATTGATGCAATCAGCTGGTTTTCCTTAGATAGATAAACTTTGAATCAATCCCGACTGGATGATCTGGTTGGATCTGGATCTGTAAAAGCGTTGGAATTGGGGGCTAGCTATAGAGGCTAACTAAGGAGGATTATAGCAGCGCAGGCGATTGATCACATTACCACAGAATGCTAGAGGTGGGGGAGAGGCTACGGCTGGCCGGAAGGGGGACAGAGGTACATTTGGGGGACAGAGCAGGAGAGACCGTGGCTAGCATGTAGAGGCTAACTGTGGGAGTAGAGTGGAGGATCAGTGCAACCAGGCAGAATCTGATGGTCGGTGTCTGCAGGAGGTAGAACAGAGAAACAGTCCTTCTACGGCTAAATTAAAACTGCTTTTTTTAAAGCCATAAAACTCTACTTAGCATTTCAACTTCATCCTTTGTCAACATTAATTTCTCTATCTTCCAATTTTTTTTTTAAAGGCCTGGCACTGTGTGATTCTGCCCCTTGGTTTAGTTATTATTAACTGGACTAGAAGGTTTGTTTAATAATCAGCTTAACAGAATAATCCTCCCTGATAAAGGAAAATTAATGAAGCTCAACTTCATCCACTTTATAGAGTTTCATGTTCTCTGCAGAGAGGGGTGTCCCAGTTGCTAGGGAAGATGACGAAGCCTCCAGGTGTGTTGGTAGCGATTTAGGGCTACTGGTGTTTCAGGAAACCTCCGCACTGATGCTCTTTGGTATAGAAACTAAACATGGAAGAACTAAACTAAACTGATCTACGGCCATTAAAAAGCTGACAAAGCACCATTTGGGTCATTTTCATTCAATCAGTCACTTTCTGCCATAAATTGGAAGATGGCCTATAATTAATCTGTCTCCTCTAATGATAGATGCCACCTTAAGGTCTCCCTATCTAATACCATATATCTACATGATCTGATGCTTGAACTACAGTTTTTGCTGCAAACGAGTGAATCATCTCACTTCCAACGCTTTGCTATAGCTTTAATAATGCTTTACTTCCTAACGTAGCATCTAACGACCTGATGACGCTCCATTTACAACAACATCAATAAGTCAAATAAAGTTTGATATAAATGCTGACCACTCCTTTTTATCTTTGAAGGATAATGCTAACTGATTTAGCATCAGATGTTATATCCCAGCTTCTAAAGTAAATATTTTAATAATATATTGACGCATTATTCCTGGAGCCCAAAAATAAAATGGAGAACGACCTGCAAGCCCTAAAAACACGGAAAATTAATTCATTATATATTCAGTTATAAAGTCATAATAATCATTTTTAAATCAAAAGAAATTTTTACGACGTAATTTATAATTTAAATTAAAAAACAAAGTTATTGAATAGGCCTTTTAATAATTTATCAATAATTTTTAAAGTATTCTAAATTATTTAGGGTAAAAAAGTGATTTCCTCATTTTAAATGTTTTCTAATCATTTAATAGGATGTTCATTTGATTAATCCTGTTTTTAATGTTTAATAAATTTATTATAAATAAATAAATATAAATAAATGTCACCTTGTTTCATGGGACATTTGCATCATGCATTGTGATATTTTTCCTCTGATGCACGTCTGCTGCAGTGATGTGAGCAGATGGTCACCATTAGAGTTTTCTATGTTCTGTAGATCTACGTCGAAACGCAGTGAGCAGCGAACACGCCGAGGCTGCATCCCTTCAGAAAGCGTTGAGCCAAACCTCGGCTTCCTTCAGGCCTTATTCAGCAGTTATTTCACTTCTTTATCTTGACCTGCAGCTTCTGGAGGAAACTCTGCGATGTTTGAATGTTTGATCTGCAGGATGGAGACGCTGCGTTTAGGAGAGCGTCACTCATCCCAGGAGGCTCTCTGGTTGGATGGAAGCTTATCTAAGCAGGGCTGCCATCGTTCCTCCTGAACGTGCTGCTGATATTTTAAAGAACGGATAATAGTTTGCATCCATAACAGATCTAGGTTGTAGGATCTAAGTGACGGGTTTATTCCAGGCGCCATCGCCTCAGACATTTCTCTGGTGGCCTCTGCTCCATTTTCACTGGATAAACTTTAAATATTCATCTGGCTGCTCAGATTATTTCACATCTTAGATCACTGTTTCTGTTTCTTCTTTAGTTTGATGTGAAATCATTTGTAAAATAAATAAAATGCATTATTAAGTTCAGGTTTGGAACCATTTTGGCTCGTTGCATCAGCGGGGGCGTCAGGAGCACTAGCAGCAACGGTTGAAGCACCGGCCAAAGCAAACAAGACATCTATTTTAAAACATCTAGACGCGTCAGCTTCTAGAGCGTTCTGCTTTTTCTCTAGAATCTTCTCCGCTCCCCTTTCCTCTTTTTTCCAACTCTTTCCATGATTTTTGGCCGATTCACTGAAATGAAAATATAACTGGAGCAACAATGACCAGCGCCACTCACTGCATCATCAGGGTTACCAGAGGTCACTGACTCACGTTTTCCAGCCCCCAAAAAAATGCCTGGATAAACGAAATCTCGCCCACATGAACCAAAGTCTATAGATCTGTTATGCCATAAATCTAGAGACAAACATTTTTACCGATAGACGGCCAGAAACTGCCAGATTGGGAAACATCCCAACCTGGAAACAAAGAACGTAAGACGGGAAACTTTAGCCTTTAGATGCTAAACCCCATCATGCAGCGCAACATATTTTGCAAAATATTTTTACATGAATTCGCCAAATATAAGAGGAACATCGTAGTTTGGTTAAAAGAAAGCATTTTAGTTTCATTATAATTTAGTTTGTTGCAAAGATTTTACAGTTTGAAGAAACAGAAAATGACCCCATATGCATGAATGAAGGACTATAGATGCTGCAGGCATCATTTAGGGAGTTATTCACTGTCACAGGAAGGAGCTTCAGCCGGACAGGAAGTGGAGCCGCTATGATTGAAGGAGGGCCGGCTCTCACACTAAGCATGCTTGTAGCGACAGTGGAGAGGAAAAACTCCCTTTGAACAGGAAGAAACCTCCAGCAGAACCAGGCTCAGTGTGTGAGCGGCCATCTGCTGAGGCCCACTGGGGTTCAAGGAGACAGAAGCAGACATAGAAAAGAAGCATAGATACAAAGGCAACTGTCAGCCAGCTCCACAGGCGCCCGTCGCCCAAGAAACACAGCCAGGCAGACGCAGGCTCCGGAGCCAGCTCCCATGTCAGAGAGTGAAGAGAGCACATCCAGTTAGTCACAGTCAGAGAAACAGGGACTACACTGGAAAACAGGCTAAGCTCCCAACATCTAGAAACAAAGGTGTTGATGGCAGCAGCACAGCTGATATTTCTACTTCAGGATGGAGTCACAGCCAAACAGGAACAGACCAAAGATGAAAGCTACTGAGAGAAAAAAGCAGAGAGAGAGCAGAAACGTTAGAGATTGAACTAACAGATTCTGCAGAGTGGGAGAGAATAGAATAGAATGAAGCAGAATGATGAAAAGGGGTCCCTATGTCCTCCAGCAGTCTAAACCTATAGCAGCAGAACTATACAGATATTTTCTTTTTTCAAAGAATGTTTGTCACCCTAAACTAACCAACGGATTAACAGACTAACTAGTTAACTAAAGTGTTAGCTTTGGGACAGCTAACAGTGGAAGCTAACCCTAAACGCTCCTGAAACTCCAGTTGAATCCCTGAAACCTTCAAACATTTCATCCCAGACAAATGGCTCCATTTAAACAAAGAGCCCCGCCCCAAAGGAAAATGGCCGAATCCCAGTGATCCGTTTCCCAGTGGTGCTGCTGTGGTTCCCCTCGCCGCCTGCTGCTGAAATCAGACGATTGGCTGAAGGTTGGAGGGACGACGTAAAACATTTGGACCTCTGATAACAACATGATGCTCCGTCTGCATAAAATTAGCTTCATTTAAATCATCACACACGGCTAGAAAGCATCCCTCGCACCGCTTCGCTCCTGAACGCAGCACAGATAGGGATAACATGTAAAGCAGTCACTCCTGTCGTGTTGGATGTGAACGCACCGCTACACAAATTCTCTTTATTTGCAGACGACATTTTCTAGAGAGTCTGGCAGGATCTCGCTCAACTTTGCTTAAACTTTCAGAGTCAACTGAAAAAAACACAAACAAGGCCTCCGACATCAGGCTGTGAAATAATAATCAAATAAAGATCAGCATCAGGTGTGATATGTGGAGTGCGCAGCGTCCCGCCTCCATAGTTCCCAGCAGCTCAGTGCTCTGACTGTCAGGGACTCACTGTGTCCATCTGAGAGACTATGGAGGCTCTAAAGGTCAGAGGTCAGAGTCTCCTCTGAAAGCGGAGCATGGATGCATCTAAGGTCATGTCTGAAAAACATCGGGTCATCATGGCGGCCATTTTGTGGATCAAAGAAAATAAAAAGCTCCTTCCTTCATGTTCTTAGTTAAAGATGATTCAGGAGTTGATCCGTTCGATCATTCAGGTACTTTCAGATTTAGAAAAATAATATTGCTAACAGAAAAAATCCCAGAGCAGCTTCTTCCCTCTGGATCGACTGGAAGGTCAAAGGTCAAATTATTAACATCCTTCCATTAATCCTGCAGACCAGGTCTAAACTTTATATCTTTAACTTCTTTAAAGCCCATCTTTTAGCCCGGTTCCTTTAGGAAAGAAAAACATTTAGGTTGCTGGATTTATCCGTTTGATAACCATGGATCAAAGTTGTCTCAGAATCAAACTGGTTAAATTACACTTTATTAAATTTCACAATTCAAAAGAGTAAAAGCTGATTTGTCTGTTTCACAGGAATCATGGGAAAATAATCCGATTTATTGAGCATCATCTGAATTCCTTCAGTTCTCGCTTTTCTTTACTAATCCAGCTGTTTTAGAGCTTTTGACAACTAACTAAGGGGAGTTCAGAAGCAGCTCGCATCGCCATCAGGCAGGATCAGCTGGAATATTGGACTGGATGTCCAGCCTTCACGGGACGTCTACTTCACGGGCGTCCGCGCTATGGGCGTCTACGCTACAGAGCGTCTACTTCACGAGGGCGTCGCTATGGGCGTCCGCGCTATGGACTTCGCTTCTACGGGCGTCCGCGCTATGGGCGTCTGCGCTTCTGCGGGCACGTCAGGCTATGGGCGTCTACGCTACAGCGGGCGTCACGCTATGGGCGTCGTCAGGCTATGGGCGTCTTGCATCTCCAGCATCACGGGCGTCTACTTCACGGTCATTCGCTAGGGCGTGTCTAGCTACGGGCGTCGCAGCGGGCGTCGTCAGCCTCAGGCGTCCGCGCTGCGAGATACCCACGCTGAGGCGTCCGCGCTATGGATTAATCACCATTTCACGGACATCTTCGCTTCACGAGGGCGTCACGCTATGGGCGTCGCTACGAGGGCGTCACCGCTTCACGAGGGCGTCTGCTACGGGCGTCCGCTACGAGGGCGTCCGCGCTATGAATGTCACGCTTCACGGGCGTCTGCGGCGGCTATATAGGCGTCCGCGCTATGGCGCATCCGCGCTACGGGCGTCTACTTCACGAGGCGTCTACTTCGGGCGTCACCGCTATGAGCACGTCCGCTTCACGGGCGCGTCTGCGCTTCTGAGCGTCTCGCTTCACGGGGCGTCGCGCTTCTGAGCGTCACCGCTACTGGGCGTCTGCTTCTACGTACGTCCGCGCTACGGGCGTCACCGCTTCACGGGCGTCACGCTTCACGGGCGTCCGCGCTTCTGAGCGGAGCTACGCGCGTCACCGCTTCACGAGGCGTCTACTTCACGGGCGCGTCACCGCTGCGGGCGTCCGCGCTACGAGCGTCTGCGCTACGGGCGATCACTTCACGGGCGTCACGCTTCTGAGCGTCTACTTCACGAGGCGATCTACGCTACGAGGCGTCGCAGCCCGGGCGTCAGACTATGGGCGTCCGCGCTATGGACTTCGCTACAGGCGTCCGGGCTTCACGCCGTCTGCGCTATGGACTTCGCGCTACGGGCGTCCGCGCTATGGGCGTCACCGCTACGGGCGTCGTCTTCACGGGCGTCGCTACGAGCGTCAGCTATGCCTATCACGGGCGTCACGCTATAGGCGGCGTCGCGCGCTACGGGCGTCACACGCTATGGGCGTCACGCTATGGGCGTCACGCTATGAGGCGTCTGCGCTACGGGCGTGTCGCTACGAAGGCGTCTGCGCTATGAGGCGTCCTTCTTCGGGGCGTCTGCGCTACGGGCGTCTGCGCTGATGGGCGTCGCGCTGACGGCGTCCTTATGAGACGTCCACTTTACAGGCGTCTGCGCCCTTATAGGCGTCACGCTTCGGGCGTCTGCTACGGCGTCGCTACGGGCGTCTGCGCTACGAGCGTCACGCTACGGGCGTCTACTTCTGGCGAGCGAATACCGCTACGGGCGTCACGCTGAGCTTCGCATGCGGGCGTCACCGCTACGGGGCGTCTGCGCTACGGGCGATATCTGCGCTACGAGGCGTCTGCTCACGGGCGTCGCGCTTCACGGAGCGTCTGCGCTTCGGGCGTCTGCTTCGAGCGTCGAACTGCCCCAGATCACTTGGCGAGCGTCTCGCTACCGGGCGTCACCGCTTCTGAGCGTCTTGCTTCACGGGCGTCACTTGGCGAGCGTCGAGCCGCCATGGGCGTGTACTCGGACGTCGGGCGTCTGCGCGTCACGGAGCGGGCGTCAGATCATGTGGAGACATCTTGCCTACGGGCGCTGCAGCAGAACTATGCAGCAGAACTCTGCAGCAAGAACGTCTGTGCTACAAAGCCAGAACTCTGCAGCCACTACTTTGCAGTCAGAACTGTGGGCGTCAGAACTCTGCAGCCAGGACTCTGCAGCCACTACTTTGCAGTCAGAACGCTGCAGCCAGAACTCTGCAGCCAGAACTCTGCAGCCAGAACTCTGCAGCCAGAACTCTGCAGCCAGAACTCTGCAGCCACAACTTTGCAGTCAGAACTCTGCAGCCAGAACTCTGCAGCCAGAACTCTGCAGCCACAACTTTGCAGCCAGAACTCTGCAGCCAGAACTCTGCAGCCAGAACTCTGCAGCCAGAACTCTGCAGCCACAACTCTGCAGCCAGAACTCTGCAGCCAGAACTCTGCAGCCAAAACTCTGCAGCCAGAACTCTGCAGCCAGAACTCTGCAGCCACAACTTTGCAGCCAGAACTCTGCAGCCAAAACTCTGCAGCCACAGCTCTGCAAGCAGAACTCTGCAGCCATAGCTCTGCAGCCACAGCTCTGCAAGCAGAACTCTGCAGCCATAGCTCTGCAGCCATAGCTCTGCAAGCCAGAACTCTGCAGCCACAGCTCTGCAGCCATAGCTCTGCAGCCAGAACTCTGCAGCCACAACTCAGCAGCCATAGCTCTGCAGCCATAGCTCTGCAAGCAGAACTCTGCAGCCAGAGCTCTGCAGCCGAGCTCTGCAGCCAGAGCTCTGCAGCCACAACTCTACAGCCAGAACTCTGCAGCCACAGCTCTGCAGCCAGCCAGAGCTCTGCAGCCAGAACTCTGCAGCCACAGCTCTGCAGCCAGAACTCTGCAGCCACAGCTCTGCAGCCATAGCTCTGCAGCCACAGCTCTGCAGCCAGAACTCTGCAGCCACAGCTCTGCAGCCATAGCTCTGCAGCCATAGCTCTGCAAGCAGAACTCTGCAGCCAGAGCTCTGCAGCCACAGCTCTGCCAGTCACGAATAGATGTTTGGACATTAAACCATTAATTGCATTCATCGTTTATTGAGAGAACTGATGACTGATCCATTCAGTCTAAACTTGTCTGTTTGCTGAAAGAACAACCCAGAGCTGCACCAAAACACCAAACATGTTGATCAGAACCTTCCAGATCCGCTTTATGGTTCAGTCCAATGAAAGCACCTTTATCTAACGGAGCGGTTGGAAAATGATCGATGGATCAGCTGAAATAAATGTGTGGTTCTGATGGAGCTTCACATCAACAACAGCTGCCTGAAAACTGGAGGCCAAGAAGAAATGGAGGCCAGGATGGCAAACTTTGACATCACAGCATCAGCAGACAGAAACAATCAAAGGCAGATTAAACAGATGCTTGTTTCTTTCTTCCTTTCCAGATGATGATTAATGTGGAAGCTGCAGGGAACCATTTTCCTTTCTACATCCTTTGCATCTTTACACATCATCATCATCATCATCATCTCTTCATTATTTCTGGTTAAAGGTCATTAATTATGACATTCGGTCCTGGAAGGTCAAATTAAACCATCAAGATCTACAGATATGTGGATTAATGAAAAAGATTAGATATATTTATGTTTGATTTTTAAGCAAATAAAAATGAATCTGTCTGAATGAAATGTATTTAAAGCGTTTCCTTTAGATCCAACCAGCAGCCGATAATAAAATGATGCTGCAGATTCAGACCTGCAGCTGGAAACAGGTCCTTTTTTAAAGGCATCAAAGGAGCCGCAGAGGATGGATCAAAGGAGCCGCAGAGGATGGATGGATGTCAGGCTGGAGGCTGTGGGGGTGAAGCAGCAGCAGAGATGCTGCAGTGATGCTCCCCCCACCAGCCGGGCCTGGCGGGCCGCTCCGACCAGCGGCGCTGCGGCCCTCCGCAGCCCGCCGCCGCTCGGCTCTTACCGCGGAGGATGTCCGGCGGAGGGTCCCTCGGTGTCTGAGGCCGGAGCGGACAGAGTGGCGGAGCGGATCTGACTGCGGCGCGAGGCGCTCAGGCTCCAGCTGATGGATCACAGGCGACCGGAGCGATTCTGGAGGAGAACAAGCGGCGTTCATCACAGGCTCCGCCCACGTTACGTCACGGATGGAGTGACGCTCCACGGCGTGTCCTTCAGGAGAGCATCAGGGAGCAGAACCTGCAGCCGGTAGCGCCTTCATCAGGGGATTGCTGCAGGAAAGAGCTGCTTTATAGAAAATAAAAAAGATGTGCTTTAAAAACGGAGCAAAGCCTCCCAGGATCCAGTTTCTGGGTTCACATGGTGCAGAAACGGTTTCAGATGCAAACTGGTGCAGGAAGGAAGTCAGAGCTACAGATTAAGACAAATAAGAAAATAATGAATTTCATTCTCCGTTCACTTCTATTGGCTTTATTTCTATGCTCTGGTTGACCTGCTGTCATCATCTCAGGTCACTTTATCTCCCTGATTGGTGGATTACCTGGACTAGATCCTCCAAGGACCCGGTCTACCTGGACTAGATCCTCCAGGGACCCAGTCTACCTGGACTAGATCCTCCAAGGACGCGGTCTACCTGGCAGATCCTCCAAGGACGCG